>MJUU01049766.1:43522-60419 GCA_002080025.1 Modiolus philippinarum
CGAAGGAACAAAGCACATGATTACATAAATCAAAGTCCAGAGACAAGGCAAAATCAAGAACACCAGAAGACGGAAGACAAATGACACCACATGCCCACAAAACACACGAACACTACATATACAACACAAAAAACTAAAGCGCTAACACTGTGATTGATTGATTGATTAGTTAGAGTTTAACGTCCAATGAGCAATATTTCAGCTATATCAGGACGAGAACAAGTTAATCAATTCAAAACAAATTGTAAGTAAAAGAAGAAAGAAATAAAGGTGGAAGGGACAACCGGGGCAACTTTTGATTGCCACTGGAAAAGGGGAGAAATGGGTAGGGGCAGGAAATTTAGCCCTCTATACGACACCCAGTGCGTCTGCTCTCTTTAGAGAAATATAGAAGGGGTCTTTATACTGCATGGAGCGTGGCGTTTCTCCACACAGTTTGGCTACAATGGTTCGCGGTCAGGCTTTCCGTATTGTGAACTCTAAAACAAAAACAGAGTGACATCAGGTGCTCCGGAAGGGTAAGCATGTCCTGCTCTGTATACAGCACCCGTCACACTGTCAGTGGGTCAATCCAGGGTAAAGTCAAAACCGGTAATATCAAATCCGGGAAGACGTGATTCTGGCTGAAAATGTCAGTTTTCATTTGTGACACTGACATTTCATATCTATCTATGATGCCGTGGTGACGGCCATAGAATGTCTGAAGGGACGAAAGTAACAACGGCTGAACATATCCCTGACTCAGCAGTTTTTGTGACAGTGCTTCTGCTCTTTCCACAAGGTCACAGTATGTACTACACGCTCTACAGTAACGAATTAACTGTGAAATATACACTCCATATGCTGTGGAGGTAGGTATATATGAGAAAGGGAAAGTTCACAATTGGAGAGTCAAAATCATCACGTTTGTCATATAATCTAGATTTCAGACGTCCATGTTCGTCAATGTATAACAAACGGTCAAGGTATGAAGCAGAATCGAGTTTATCGGTTATCTCTTAAATTTCAAGTTCATTGGGGTAGATGCGATGTAAATATTCTTTAAATCTTGGGTTATTAAAGAAAGTACATCGTTTATATATCTGAAGCTGAAATTAAAAGTCTGGGCTAGTTTTTTTTTTTGTTTTTTTTTTGTTTCTGTTGTATCAGCCCTTGTAAAAACTTTTCTTCATACGAAAGAAGGAAAAGGTCAGCTAAAAGTGGCTGCACAATTTGTTCCCATAGCAATCCCTATTGTCCGTTGAAAAAAAGCTGCCTCCACATTCAACAAAAATGTTGTCGATCAAAAATTCAAGCATCTTTATCACGTCATTTTCACTATTATTCTTGTTTGACTCAGTGTGGTTCTTAACAAAATATGTTTAATCTTTTCCTATTACCAGATAGGAATACCTGCGTTCTCCGTTTTTTTGGTACAGAAACATTGATGTATCAGATCAGAAATTACTGTTTCAAGTTTATTATGTCGAAGAGTTGTTTAAGGGGTAGAAAATCAAAAGTTTGAATGCTATTGCAGTATGTGAGACTGTTCAAGGGCATCTTTAGAATTTTCAAGAATCCACATCTGATTCACGCGACTCGTGGAATATACTTTTTTAAATAACAAATTTCCAAAAAAAATCTCTTGATTAGAATTTTGGTAAGTTTCTTGAAGTGTCAAATAACCAATGGAATTCTAACTAAGAATCAAACTTTTTTCTTACTAAGAATCAAACCTTTTTAAATTTCTGTATCACTAATTAAGATACAAAAATCTGATAAATTTCCTCATGGTGTCAAGACCATCTGGTTGCATTGCCAAAAAAATAACTTTTTATAGTAAATTTGCTAGAATTGCCCAAGACCATTTATGTTTTTTTTTTAATTATATTTAAGATATAACTAGAGGCTGAGAGACTGAGCCTGTATCGCTCACCTGAGAAAATGCTTAATAGCAGATGATGAAAATGATGTTTTTCCCATGTGGTCCAATGTTAAATAACCTATATTCCAACTGGCAACCCTGTTTTTTTCTTCAGATCAAAAATGATTGAGCAATTTTTGTAAAGGACCTGCTATACATCATTTCAGTTAAGTTTGGTTCAATTTGCTTCAGAGGTTTCAAAGGAGATGATCAGATAATGATTTCCCATAGGACCAATATTAAACTATGTTCTGCGCTTGTGGCCATATTGTTTCGAATGGGGATAAAATAAGTAATCTTACTAAAGGAATTTCTTCAAATCATTCCAGTACAGTTTAGTTAAATTTGCTTTAATAGTTTCAGAGCACATGATGAAAATTTACAAAAGCATCAAAGATGCAAAAGTCCAGTTGGAAGTAGTTTGCATCATGTAGCTTTCAAAACTAAAAAAACTTCCACTATCCATTAAAACCCATTTTAGACCATCTTCAAAAAAAAAATTGGCAAAGGTTCTCCAATATCTGCCTAATAAATATTGCTGAAATCAGAACACTTTGAGTCCCTTTTCAAAAAATTTGAGCAGGGATTCCCCTAACATAAATATTTAATACAGGAGTTTGTCTTTTATTGCAGTGTGGAGTTGGTAAAACAATTCCCCGTGGTAGAGATGTATGCTCTTTATTTTTCTTAGGTATGGTGTACTTGTACATGAGATAATATCTCATGTGTACACTTTGTTCAATTAATATTATGTAACTTTATGTAAATTCTAAAACCTAAGGATTAACTCCCTCCATCGTAGTTTTGTCCTTAGCTATATTTGATATTACTGATTATTCGGATATCGTTTGGTTTTATGCATCTGAAACATTTTTTTAAATTATGGATTTCCTTTGTTTGGGTTCTAGTGCTGCTGACGAGGAATTAATTTCCGAAATGGCCATACAGCTCATTAAAATTATTGCAGTTGCAGTTAACATATGTGTTATGGTCTCATGTTCATTTACTCCATATCCTTTCGTAAAATAGCTGAAATCAAAACATAACATGTTACATAGTACTTTTTTGTAAAATTTCCTTTTTATGGTTTGGTTTCCATGGCAACCATATCCTCCCCTCTTCATTACAACCAATTCTAGAATACCTTTCCAAAAACATTTGGGCAGGGGTTCCCTTCATAATCTATATACACATTGCTGTTTTTGTCAGATCCAATTGAAATGAGCAATCTTTCTAAAGGCCCTTTCCTACATCATACCAGTACAGTTTAGTTAAATTTGCTTCAATAGTTTCAGAGCAGATGATGAGAATGATAATTTACTTATAGGGTGTAATGTTAAACTAAGTTCTGCACTGTTAGCCATGTTTTTACTTAGGACGTAATGGAATGAACAATTTTTGTTAAAGACTTCCAAAACATTATTCCTGTAAAGTTTGGTTGAATTTGCTACTGTAGTGGAGATGAACAAAATATGATTTTTCCATAGGGTCCAATGTTAAACTATGTTCCACGCTGGCAGCCTGGCGGCCACGTTTTTGTCGGATTAGACCGAAATGAGCAATCTTTGCAAAGGACCTTCCATACATCATTCGACAGTTTAGTTGAATTTGCTTCAGTGGTTTCACAGGAGATGAACAAAATATAATTTTCCTATAGGGTTCAATGTTAAACTATGTTCTGCGCTGGCAGTCATGTTTTCTGCCGGATCCAACTGAAATCAGCAATATTTGTAAAGGATCTTTCATACATCATTCCAGTACAGTTTAGGTAAATTTGCTTCAAAAGTTTACAAGCAGATGACGAAAAGGATGATTTTCCCATAGGGTCCAATGTTAAACTATGTTTAGTGCTGGCAGCCATGTTGTTTATCAGATTCAATCAAAATGAGCAATTTATGTAAAGGACCTACTATAAAACATTCCTGTAAAGTTTGGTTGAATTTGCTTCAGGGGTTACAGAGGAGATGATCAAAATATGATTTTCTCATAGGGTCCTATGTTAAACTATGTTTCACACTGGCAACCATGTTTTTTGTCAGATCGGAAATCAGCATTTTTGTAAAGGACCTTGCATACATCATTCCATTACACACAGTGTTCAATGTTAAACTATGTTCCACGCTAGCAGCCATGTTTTTCATCGAATCCAATCAAAATGAGCAATTATTGTAAAGGACCTTCTATACAACACCCCTGTAAAGTTTGGTTGAATTTGCTTCAGGGGTTTCAGAGGATATGATCAAAATATGGTTTTTCCATAGGGCCAACGTTAAACTATGTTCCCTGCAGACAGCCATGTTTTTTTTGTCGAAGTAAATCTTTGTGAAGGACCTTTCATACATCATTCCAGGAAATTTGCTTAAACAGTTATGAAAAGGATGATTTTCCCATAGGGTCCACTGTTAAACTATGATCCACGCTGGCGGCCATGTTTTTATCGAATCCAATCAAAATCAGCAATTATTGTAAAAGACCTTCTATACAACAGCCCTGTAAAATTTGGTTCAATTTGCTTCAGGGGTTTCAGAGGAGATGATCAAAATACGATTTTCCCATAGGGCCAATGTTAAACTATGTTGTGCTGACAGCCATGTTTTTTTGTCGAATCGAAACGAAATGAGCATTCTTTGTGAAGTATCTTTCATACATCATTCCAGTACAGTTTAATTGAATTTGCTTCAATAGTTTCAGAGCAGATGATGAAAAGGATGAGTTTCCCATAGGGTCCCATGTTAAACTATGTTCTGTGCTGGCGGCCATGTTTTTTATCAGATCCGATCAAAAAGAGCAATTATTGTAAAGGACCTTCTATACAACATCCCTGTAAAGTTTGGTTGAATTTGCTTCATTGGTTTCAGAAGAGATGATCAAAATATGATTTTCCCATAAGGCCAATGATAAACCATGTTCCGTGCTGGCGGCCATGTTTTTTGTCGAATCAGAACGAAATAAGCAATCTTTGTAAAGGCCCTTCCCTACACCATTCCTGTAAAGTATTAATCAAATTTGCCTCAATACTTTCAGAGCAGATGATGAGAAGGATGATTTTCCCATAGGGTCCAATGTTAAACTATGTTCTGCGCTGGCGGCCATTTTTTTATCAGATCGGAACGAAATGAGCAATCTTTGTATAGGACTTTCCATACATCATTCCTGTAAAGTGTGTTTAAATTTGCTCCAGTAGTTTCAGAGGAGATGATCAAAATGTGAAAAGTTAACGGACGGCGGACGGATGACGGACGGACGGACGGACGGACGACGGATACCAAGTAATGGCAATAGCTCACACTGACCTTTGGTCAGGTGAGCTAAAAATTGATGGGTGTTCCATGGAACACTTGTGTCGCCTGCACTACAGAAGAGCCATTTTTGGTCCAGTGAAGCTCTAAAATATGCAAAATTAAAATTTTACTTATAATGTGCATGTCTAGATTAGGAGAAAAACATATTCTGCAAATTTGGTTAAGAATATGAATTACAGTTTTAAGGACTTGCAGATTAACAATCTGATTTAAGATATGAGCTTAGTGGCTTAGCAAACCTCTAGAATCAGTAAAAAAATCTAAGTATAATGTGCATAACCAGACCTGATATACAACATCTACTGAAAATTAGGTTGGAATCTGACAGACAGTTGTGAAGGAGTCGAAGATTAAAAAACCCAATTAACAAATGAGCTATTTTGGTTCTATTAACCTCTTAAATCTGTAAAATCAAAATTTTAAATATCTGGTGCACAACTATATCAAGTAATCAATGTATTCTGAAAGGCTGGTTGGACTATGAATTACAGTTTTGAAGTAGTTCCACATAATAAAACAGAATTAACAAATGAGCTATTCTGGCTCAGTGAACCTCTAAAACTGCAAAATTAAAATTTTAAGTATCAGATGCACAACTACATGAGGTGAACAACATATCCTGCAAGTTTGGTTGGAATCTGACTTATAGTTGTGATGGAATTGGGGATTAACAAACCAGATTATCAAATGAGCAATTTTGGCTCTGTGAACCTCTAAAATCTATATATAAGGTGCACAACTACATCAGGTGAACAATCTATCCTGAAAGTTTTGTTGGAATCAGACTTGCAGTTTTGATGGAGTTGCAGATTCAAAACAGACAGCCTCACAAATGAGCAGTTTTGGCTCTGTGAACCTCTAAAATCTATAAAATCAAAATTCTAAGTATCAGGTGCACAACTACATCAGGTGAACAATCTATCCTGAAAGTTTTATTGGAATCAGACAGGCAGTTTTGAAGGAGTTGCAGATTCAAAACAGACAGACTCACAAATGAGCAATTTTGGCTCTGTGAACCTCTAAAATCTGCAAAATCAAAATTCTAAGTATCAGGTGCACAACTACACCAATCCTGAAAGTTTGGTAGGAATCAGACAAGTGGTTTTGAAGGAGTTGTTGATTCAAAAACTGTCGGGACAACGCAGGATGACGACGACGCAAGACGACGACGACGTAAGACGACGAATAGTAATCCCTATGTGTCGACTCTGCTTACAGCAGGCGACACAATAAAAAATACATTTAATTAGAGATATCACAATCAGACTTATGGTCATTATGATGTTCCTTATTATCTAGTGAGCACAGTGTTCATTGACACATTTTTCTTTACTTGGGACAATAGTGTGTAAATGTGCTAACAACTTTAAACAAGATATAGTTTGTGAAGCATTTATGCCTTCTGGAAGCAGTTAAGAAGGCTTAAGCACCAAGGGTAATTTATGTGCTTCTTAGAAATAGCAAAAATACCGAAGTTACTGTAAATTTACTCTCTACATATGGCCATTTTGATGATTAATATCTCTTTGTCATGTTTGTAGCGCAGTTAAAATCAAAATATTGGAAATCCACATATTGAAAGTTGTATAAAAGCTGATAGAGAACAAATAAACAAAAGGATCTAAACTGAAGCGAAAATCAGCTAAGGACAGATCTTTGCATTAGGGAGATACTCCTTAGTTTTAAACAGAATCTTCTGTTTAAGATATTGCTAGATTCCAAATAAAATTAATTTTTTGGCCATCACCGAAGTACTGGACTACTGGGTTGGTAAATACAGTCCACCAGCAGTGGCATTAGTCCAGTGGTGAACAAGTCATTAATTCTGGTACCAAATGAAAAAGAAGTCTAATCACAATACATACAAAACCCTATCACCTACCTTCAAAATATATACCAAGTGTTAAAGGTCTAAGTAAAGTATCGCTGGGCATTATCAAATTGAGGCAGTTTCCGACCACTTTATTAAAATAATCAGTATCATACATTCAGTAAACATTAACATGTATGCATGCAGTTTACTTAAATCCCCGAAAAATGCATTCTGTTGCATTTAGAGTCAGATATTATATAAAGTTTTCCAACAAGTTACGTTTAATCTAAATGATAATGGCTTCTTATAGCAATAAATAGCATGCAAACCTTTAAGAAACGACATTCTCCTCCATTCAGGGAGCTCTTCTAACATCCATACAAGGAAAATTAGGATTATATATTGGAATACAATGTATCTGCTATAAAAATCTGATTCTTTGTATATTTTTATGACCACATGAAACAAACAAACACATACTAGCTCTTACAAAGAGCAGTTTCGGCTAATTTTGACCGTGTTTGTCATCTTGCAATGTTTTCAAACAATTTCATGAAATCGGATTAAGGTTTATTTCAAAAACTTGAAATCATAATGATAATATTTTGAAATGTTTGTGTTTATATTATAAATTGGATCTTCAAATTTACTGTTTGGCCTTCGGAATGGAATAAATACAAAACCGGCACAGTTGTTGGGCCCAATAAAGCTCATTTTGCACCCACAGAATCTATGATTCATCCCCTCAGATTAAAAAAAAAAAAAACACAATCAAAAACAAAAACAAAACAAGTGGATTGATTCCTAAAGCTTTTTACTGAACAAAACAATGTTAGTCAAAAAAGAACAAAAATACCCAAAATGGTTGAAATACTGTAAACAGGGAAGATTTCGCTGCAGTTTTTTTTTTCGCGATTTTCGCATTTGTAATGGAAGCGTGACAATCAAACGGCGTGAATATACTTGTCTATTATTGAAGTCAATGATCAACAGTTTGGCAGCGCGAATTCAAAACTTCGCAAACTAAAATCCAGTCAATTTACCACGAAATAAAGACGGCGCGAAAATTTCCGGTTTACAGTACCAGTAGCTATTCGAGAATAGCTGAAAGTGGACGGAAACTGCCAATTGACCAACCATTTATATAACATGTCTCCCAACCGTTCAAAATACAAAATCATTCAAATATACAAGTTAAAGATACAATGTGTATATGTGGATAACACCTGCTTTCTGGGGGTATTTGAGGGAAAACCCCCATGGAGGCTCCAAAACTTTGAAGTTAAAATTCTAAATAAAAGACGCTTGAATAAAACAACTAAGGAAGAGCTCAATGTATTTATGAAAGACATAAGAACACTATAACCATAAAAACCTTATAGCCAAGTTATAAGGAGTTTTCCTTTTTGACACACAGCAAATCCCCCATGGCGATTTTCAAAAGTTGGCAGGCATGGGATAAATAATATGCACTAAAAATATATTTTGCACCCATTCATGATGCATACTTACAACTATATATTATGTGGTCAAAAACTGCCAACGTTGCTTTAGAGAAACTACCAAATAAATAAAGAATTTTTATCATAAAAAAAAACTATAGATATCTAGAAACATTTTCTCATAAGAGTTTATTGTTTCTAGAGATACTCCTTACATTAACAATAAAAGGATATCGAGTAAATGCACATGAGACAAGTCTCTGCAAATACATAGTAAGAACAAGTAATAGTTTCAACCGAAGTTCTAATTTAGATAGTGTAACTCTTAAAAAAAAAAGAAAAGAAAATGTGTCCTTGGAAAAAGGATGTCCCACCAGATACATAGATATCAGCATACATAGATATCAGCAAACAGGTAGTAGATGAGTGCCAGACTTGAAAAGGGGAGACAAGGTACAACTCATCATATCAAAGCTTCAGACCAAATATCAAATAAGTCCTGCATATACAAGCTGAGAAATTATTGACAAAAATTTCAGATGTATGTTAAATAATTAAGTACAGACAGATGGACAAGGGTAAAACTCAATGCCCCAGTCGCTTAACGGCAGGGACATAAAAATGTTTGTAATGGGCCAGTGCAAAAGTATTTGGCAAAAACATGAGAATTGAGGCATATCTTGCACTACTAAAACATAATCAGAACACTGGACAAAAGCCTAAATAACTTCAATTTTGGACAATTTCATATCAGAAAATATGTCACATATTGAATGCCAGTCTATGATTTATATCATTTAGATAAAGCCTTCCAAAATCTGGATTACTGCATATCATATGAGACAGAAGTCTTCCTACATAAAAAGGTGATTCAATATCATTAGAGATAAATCTTGAAGACAAACTTCAAAATGTATTTTTGATATTTTATAATCAACAATTCCTTTAGATGTCAATGATATCCATCCTTTGTTTAAAATGAATAAACAATGTAAGTAAAGCAACAAACTTGGCATAAACAAACTAAAACATTTAGGATGAGAAGTTTATTTTTTGTTTAAAAATGTACCACAATTGGTTTTTAACTTAGGTACTATTAAAAAGCATAGCAAACCATTTAAAGCATTAATATAAATACAATAACAATTGACTTAAGCCATTTTTAACATTTATAAGGCATAATTGACATAGTGATCTAAATTCAACATATGGTTATTTCATTGATTGATTCCAGCTACAATCCGAATAATCAATGAAATTCATACTTGACATAGTAATCTAAATTCAACCTATGGTTATTTCATTGATTGATTCCAGCTACAAACTGAGTAATCAATGAAATTCAATAAGTATCATACAAACCTTAACTTTAACCATACAACAACATGCAACAAAAAAAATTTTCATTATATGAATATCCCCTATCAAGAATTCTGCCTGAAAAATCCTTTTTTCCTTTACATCCAGAAAAAAATAACAACAGACATGTAGCTTAGTTGAAGTCATGCATGTAAGAAACAAGAAACTATGGATTAATCTGAAAAATAATTAGTCAAGATCTCATTTTTAAAATAAAAATTCATTGAACTTAACTAAGTCTTACTTTAAATAAAGAAAACTTTATAATAAAGTCAAAAAAGACAAAATGTCTTACCCATACATACATGGTATATGAATTTGCATAAACCCAAAACTTGCACTTTTTTATACAAATTATTGTATCTTTAACATTTTTTCACATGAATTACCATATTGAAACTGCATCAGGCAGAAAATATACATTAAATTTTTTTCACAATTTCAGAGTTATTTAATCCATTTACAATATACATTTGTACCAATTTTTTTTATGTTTTTAAATTCATCATTTTACAAGTATAGATGTTGCAAACACCAAAAGTATTTAAAAACAATATGACAGTCAAACCTGTCTTTGTGACCAACAACACTGTAGAATGTCGATGGGTTTTTCAAATGTAGTGGATTCCATATTCAAACTGTATTGAGTGTGTGACCTTTTTATCAGTTCCCATTGACAGTCGGATAAAATAGGTTTGACTTTAACTGACTCATGTGTTTTGGAAAAATTGCTCCATTTAAGGATGCTGAAATATTTCCATCAATAATTACTGCATTAAAACAAATTTGAATATCATATGGGTAAATTATAATGGGAATATATATATATGTATAGAAAAATAGAAACATAGTGGACAGACAAATGTTGGTCCCATAGTATAAAATAAAGAGTAAAATACAAAATTACAGGTTAAAACCAAAGTACTGAAATAAATATTCCAAAAAAAAAAAAAGATTTGTCTTGAGCACTTATCACTATTATGACTAAGGAAACTGAATATGACACATGCAGAAAAGATATCTCATTTCTACATGCATATGATATAAACATGTACAATGCCCAATACAAGAGACTCTGTAATTTTACCAATCAGAATAATCCATTCAAACAATGTTTACAAAAGTATTTTGGGAAGCTGGGAAAAGGGAGTTTAAGAAATATTTTGAAAGTCTAGATGCCATTAGCTTCTCATGTAAGAATAAAAATTGGGAGGTGGGGGATAATTACCTGTTTATGGGAATTTTGGATAATTTTGAAGTAATTTTTACTGGAAAAGACACCTTTTACAAGGCTCTGATGAGTGCTTGAAAAATGTCTTGTTAATTCATATATCTTTGCTGTATATGATGTTTTTCATATTTACTTATAACTCTCCTTACAACTAACTAATGTTTACTCAAGCAATTTCATATTTATGTTTTTTCACTTTAAATTGATGCTGGATTTTATATCACATTTTCAACCACACTAAAAATTTGCTATTGATGTCAAGATTCCTCAAAGACTTCTTTTTGTAAACATGATTATTTTCATCCTAATTCAACTCTTTTAAATAACTTTTTTATGCAAATTTATAATTATAGGATATCTGGATGCATCTTAATCATGTTGTTGCTTAAATACCATGCTTGGTCATGGTATTGCTATAGCATCATACAATAAATAATTAATTTTACCCCTTAAAAATGTCACCTTAAATACGTCAATGTAATCCAATCAAAATATCATTAAAAACCTGACTACATCAGAATTAATAACACCAAATGTATACAATTTGTATGATACATGTATACTCATATACAAGTTTTACATTCTCTCTTAAAAAAACAACTCTTTGGAGACTAAAGATTGATTGCACTGAAATGTCTTATTAGTAAGATTATGACTAGAATCATTAAAGCATTTGCCAGATCATGATTTTTTAATATTTTTTTTGCAAAACATGTGGATGAAAAATTTCAGGAACAAGTTTTCCCATGTGTAAGAAATTCATTTTTTTTCTATCCCCAACTGAATCAACTGCATGGTTTTGTGAATAACATAATTATCTTCTTATTTGTTTTGCCTTCAAAACTGATATGAATTACCAATGTGAAAATGTAACCTTCAACAGAGGTCATTGGTGCTCTTTAGTTTATCAATACGTTGATGATGACTAGCAAATACTGTGCCAGGAAAGTTAGGAAAATAATTCAAACACTAATCAAATACTAGATATTATGTTTACTTAAGAGTTATCCATGTACATGTACATGTACAGAAAAATATCTTTTGGAATACTACTAATTTCAAGGATTACAGCTTGCGGGATAAAAAGAATGGTTTTGTAATCTGCAAAGTGGTGCAAAAAAGGAGGAAAAATTGCATTGCCTAGATAAAAAAATTACATTATCCATGAAAAGATTTCCTATTAGAAAGTATCAAATAAATGGTATTCTCACCATATAGTTAAATTTTTAGTACATTATTATATGTATCTTTTTAAAACCATTATTTAACATAATGTAAATATAATTAAATACCTTAATATAAATCATATAAATACTGATAAAATATTCATAATTATAACAAATAGGCCACATATAGTAAAATTCTTAGATTCACATCCTCTTTGTCCTCTTTACCTTGTTTTCATTACCAATTTTAAATTTATTTTCCTTTTATAAAAATAAATAATTTTACAAATCTTTTCATGCATGTTTAGTTTTTGGTATAAAACAAAGCAGTTGAAATCATATAAAACTGTATCCGCCCTCCAATATTTTTTAAACAGTAAGATAAGAATCTAAAAATATTCTTTATGTGGCCTTACACATATTAAAATTAACAAAACAAATACACAGACAATCTAATACACAAAACATAAAATACTAAAATAGTTTGTGTACTGTAATATTTATACATATCATCCTGTCACAACAAATACTATCTTTTATGTTTTGTAAAATGGCAGCCTACAATTAACCACAAATGAAGACCTCCAAGGGTTTTTTCTTAATTTATTAATTTACTGTTACTTGTTATAATTCATGCATAATATCTCTAATTGGAATAATATTTATCTATACTTATAGTATAAGTAATTGACCATCGTGAATATCAATAAAAATGTCATGAGTGCTGAGCAACGCAGAAGTATTAAACAAGTTGTGGAACGGAACTTTGTTCCGCAACGAATTTAATCCACTGCGTTGATCGACATGAGTGATAGTTTTATTGATATTCATGATGGTCATTTAGTTATGCTTTTTATTATATAGATTTTCTACTCAAAAACTGAGATTTTAAATGTGGATTAATTTTTTCATTTCAATATGCCAGTTGTTTACTTGACGACGACATTGAAGAGATATTGTGATGTCGCTTCATTAAGACGTCGTCATCCGGTGACTAGAAATCCTTTATTTTCGCCGGTGACAATATTTATTTAACTGAGAAAACTCGATAAATTACCGCTATCTATATAATAATTGACTTTTAATTCTATGTAACACAGAATTATTTATCAAAATTTTCAACAGAGAATAAAATGTCATCATATTATCCAGAATAAATAAACAGTTCATAAATTATAAAATTTCACAGACAAAGGTCTTTGTAGAATGTAAACAAAACTGTTTATTTTACTTCAACAAGACATACATATATTTGATCAAGTGATTGTACATAAGCATCACTTTCATTAAAAATCTCACGATTGTATCAAAATTATGTTGCATTTATCATCATATTTTTTTAGGACTATATGTACAAAAACAATTTTCCATAGGAATCAGTTTAAATTTAAAGCAACTGATTATGGTAATTAATAAATAAATTATTGTTTAAAATACAAAGTTAATTTTCTCACTTCATTACTTTTTTAATTAATTTTCATTTTGGGTTAATTTTGTAAATGTATCTCTCCAATTTTATTTCTTGTAGCATGTTTAGTATCCATTCTAGAGGATAATACCATATAAATTTGTGGAGAAAAGAACTAAAATGACTGATGATAATAATCACTTCAACTATGAATGACCTAGTATTTTTTTCAGGGTACGATTTAAGCCCTCTCCCACTTGCCCAAGGCAAGTAAAATCTGTGCAGGGCAATTTAAATTTGATGCCGACTTGTCTGCTTGTCAAGTTGAAATTTTACTTTTTCTTTACTTCTGAATGTAGAAGGGCATGTAATATCTATTGGTGACTTGTCCAATAGGCAATGTGACAATTTATTTCTAAATCGAACCCTGTTTTTAATGAAAATATAACATGTAGAAATAATGGTGTTCTTTGTTCGTGATGCATTTTGCCTGGAAAGTATGTAAAGCTCTAATCGTACAACCAATTAATCAACCATCTTTCAACATATATAAATAACTCCAGAACAGTTTTGGCAAAGAAATTAGAGGATTTCAATTAACTTTTAAGACCTACAGTAATAGTTTCTCAAGCTAAACCATACTGTCAACATTAAATATGCTCTTGTTTGTATAAGTTTTAATACCTTTTCACTTCATACAGTTTCTCTGATCAAAAGTACTTTTTCTCAATATTTGTTCTTTCCTGGTGTTTCATTGGATTTCAAGCACTATTTGAATACACAGTATATAAAATTTGTTCTCTGGGCGTTACCGTCGAACAGCACTCGTTAATCGGAAAAATTTCACAAATTTAGTAACAAGGTTAAGAATAAGCATCCATAAGTTTCTGGCAATGTCACTTCTAGCGATAAGTACTCTCCATAAGGCTACTATTACAACTGTGTTGAATACATATCTGATGTTTCTTAACCTGTAAAAAGTAAAACATGATATTGTAAATTGATGCTGTTGTTTTCTATGATTATAATTTTACAATCACTTCATATAGTTCTGATCTAGAATGTCACTCACTAAGACTGTTATTAAAATGAGCTTAACAGGACTTGGATGTCATGTCAGCATTTTCCAAATTTGAAGGTTACATGTACACTTTTATTAATTGACTGATTGATGTTTTACACCAACTTCAGCAATATTTCAGCCATGATATACATGTAGCTTAAATATTGCTGAAGTTGGCATAGGACATCAATAAAACAATCAAGCAATCTATTAATTGTTATTTTTTGCCTGTTTCTCTTTTCAGATTTTTATTTGTATATGTTCAAAAGACATTTTGAAGAATATTACAAATACATGTACATGTATGTTGTTATTTTGGACATTCCTTTACTTTACCTAACTTAATTTGATGTGCAAGCTATCACCATAGGCTGAGTCAAAGTGTAATATAATGACAAGTTATGTTGGTGTACCATCTAGTGCTATAATCTGTATCCTTGGTTGGAGTTCACAAAGAAACACCTTATTTTTGTTTCAAATTTTACAGTGTTAGGTGTGGTTAAAATATTTCAAAGTTTTGGTCTAATTAAAATTATTTTTGATGTAATAGTTCACGCCCTGGTAAATTGCTGTTCATCGTTTCCCTATCTATTTAAATAGATTCAATGGATGTGGTGTTGTTCTACAATTAGCAAAGAATTCCTCTAAAACCCATGCTAGGGCTGTTATGAACTTATTTTGAGGTATTGAAGGCCTCATGGTGACTTCAAGATGAAGACCAACAATAAAAATGTTGTTCCTTTGCTTGGATATACCATGTATTTGTAGAGACTTTGTCTCATGTGCATTTACCCCATATCCTTTCATTTTGTATCAAACAGGTAAAAAAACTACCCTTTACTTACTTCCTAAGATGTGCCTTAGCTGCCGGTATACCAGCCAGGTCTTCATTTAATAAATATTTCTTTGCACCTAGACAATAAGATTCCATGTATGTTGGCCAATGTAACCCTCGTGGATCGAAGTAAAAAACCTGAAAAATATATGGATACAATTGTTGGTGTACTTTCATGAATTGAAAGAAAACTCTATAACTTCTGCATGGTTGTTATAATTTGCCATTTGGTTATATTCTATATATTTATTTTGCAATTTTTCTACCATAGAATTTGACAAACATCAATATCAGCAATAAAATCAGTATTTGCAAAACAATTCTTTTTAGCATCTGTCAGTCACAATACTTTTGGCTTTGTGGACAATGCATATCAATGAATATCTGCAGTGCATATTTTTACTAGAAAATCAGGGATGTTCCAGATAAAATAAGTGGAGGCACTTTTAATACTTTAACACTTAATATTAAATGTATGGGTGATGGTATTAGAGAGTTAAATTTAAAAACTTGAGGACTAGAATTCTGAATTAAAATTGTATGGGTGGTAGGTGGTGAAAAAAAGAAAGTGCCCTCCAAACCTCCCCACCCCCTACGTTATTAATTTCTGGAAAAGCCCTCAATACAAAATACAAATAATATGTAAAAGTGA
Source organism: Modiolus philippinarum (assembly GCA_002080025.1). Lineage (NCBI taxonomy): Eukaryota > Metazoa > Mollusca > Bivalvia > Mytilida > Modiolidae > Modiolus > Modiolus philippinarum. The sequence goes on from MJUU01049766.1 coordinate 59,697, forward strand.
GCAACATTGACAGAGATGCCAACCCCATCTGAAGAAAAATAGAGTATTGGCCCCGCTAAATGGGGTCTTCTCACGGCCAGGGGTCATGGGCCGCTCAGGGTTCCCAGAAGCTCTCTGAGTTCAGAAACTTTTAAGCTTTGGTATCCAATCACCAAGTTTATTTGTCAAGATCAGCCATTATTATCAATCTAATATCAGACAAAAGCTTTTCTAAACAGGATTTTGAAGTGTGGAAGTGATCGATATTATAACAAGTGTGGACCCAAATTTATGTCTCGCCCGTCCCTGCTTGATCGCAAAATTGACATGAAAATTCAAACTGCCTAAATCAGAAAACTTAACATGTTCACTAGACTGTGAAATTAGATTAACTGACAAAAGCAATATAGCAGACTGTCACATATCACCCAAAACCAAAATTCCAAATATAAATGACCTACCACTGATAGATGCTGAAAAACCAAACATGTTCACTAGACCATAAAAATGAGGTCAAGGACTAAAGCCAAATAGCAGGCTGTCATCTTCCATCTCAGACAAACCCACATGCCAAATATTATTGAACTTACATTAATAGATACTAGGAAACTTAACATGATCACTGGAAAATGAAATTGAGGTCACAGACAAAAGCCATATAGCAGACTGTCATGTACTATGCAAGACCAACATATAAACCAAATATCATTGACCTACCACTTATAGTTACTGAGAAAATGACCT
>MJUU01049766.1:61639-74660 GCA_002080025.1 Modiolus philippinarum
TGTCTTGCCCGTCCCTGCTTGATTGCAAAATTGACATGAAAATTCAAACTGCCTAAATCAGAAAACTTAACATGTTCACTAGACTGTGAAATTAGATTAACTGACAAAAGCAATATAGCAGAGTGTCACATATCACCCAAAACCAAAACTCCAAATATAAATGACCTACCACTGATAGATGCTGAAAAACCAAACATGTTCACTAGACCATAAAAATGAGGTCAAGGACTAAAGCCAAATAGCAGGCTGTCATCTTCCATCTCAGACAAACCCACATGCCAAATATTATTGAACTTACATTAAAAGATACTAGGAAACTTAACATGATCACTGGAAAATGAAATTGAGGTCACAGACAAAAGCCATATACCAGACTGTCATGTACTATGCAAAACCAACATATAAACCAAATATCATTGACCTACCACTTATAGTTACCAGGGTTTATTCTAGGATTTTGAAAGCTTTAGTCACTTTTGCGGAGCGCGACAGTCATTCTTCAAAGCCTTATGTTTTAAAGATAAAGACTTTTATAGTACAAAAGATATATATGTACAGGGTTTTAGCTAGGATTTTGAGACCATTAGTCACTTTTGCGTATCGAATTTTGCGGGCCAATGTGTACTATGCAGATAATAATCAACATGAAGATAATAATTTGATTATTAATATTTTTTAAAATTTTTCTTGCATTTAATACTTCATATTATAGTAACAAATTGATATTCACTTTATATGTTCATCTTCCACACCTAAGTTTTGTATTTTCATACTCTCTCAGTGCTTCCATTTGAAGAATTTAGAAGTCATAAATGTACATCTATGTTAGAGAAGAGCATCAGCATGAATTGCAATTTGTTCAACTTGCATTGCTGCTTGAATTATTGATGTCAAGGTTATTGATTAAATATTTTGCAGTCTAACTTTTTTATAACTTAATTCAAACTTCTACTATACAGCTCACATGGAAAACGCAAAATCCTTGTTGTCATCACGGACAAATTTTGCCAAACGTGGAATTCCACCGCGATCTTGAACGTGGACAACTGAATTGAGAACGTGGACAAAATATTTACCTGTGTGGTCCCCTCGTGACATCGTGTTGAACGCGGAATCATCGCGGGTCAACATTTAGAAATCATTGAAAATATAACTAGAAAGGAATGAGCTTAATGTCAACAAATGATCATTTTTTCCCCAAATTATTATAATCAGAAAGTTTGGCAAGTTGAAGTTAAAATAGAATTTTCTTTGCAACAAGTTTTCCCATGGGATCGTCATAGTTATTTTTGAATTACGATAATTGCAAGCCTCAAATACTTTGGTTGTTTCATTGCCGTGAAAAAAGCCATGTATTTTCTGTCAAATTAATGTTCTTTCAAATATTTTCAAGCCGAAATTTGCACGGATGGAAAATAAAATAAAATATTCAATGTCAACAGCAAGAATCCCTCGGCGTCTTATAGTTGCGTAATTGTCACTTGTCAGGTCTCGGCTTTATAACTTTTAGCAAAATATTCTATCAAAAATCGTTTTCTATCAAATCTTTATCATAAATAGCTTAAAATTTGAAATAAAGCCTGGAAAGAGCACTTAAAGCAGGAGTGCTTTCGGAAGCCATTAGATTTTATACATAATAGATACGCATAGGTAATTTTCTAAAAATAGAACTAAAAACCGACCAATGAAAAAAATCAATATCTCAGGTGATATGAATACACATTAGGTAGAGACGCTCAATCAACAATTGAAGCATGCTTTTGATAACAAATACACATCTAGGAATGTTGAATGTTTTATTTATTTATTTATTTATTTATATGCATTTGGATTACGTTCATGAACTACGATACGATTGGGACAAATAATGAAATAATTATAGTCCCAGGATACGATTGTAGAAAGATGTAAATATTCCTCGCTTTGCATGTTTGCGACAAAATCAAACATATGTTCAGTAAAAATTAATTTCTCTGTGTGGCCGCGATGGTTCCACGAGGATTCCGTTTTCAAAAATGTGTCCACGTTGGTTCACGTAATTTAAGGTGGACATCCGCGATCATCCACCCTGCTACACGGAATCAGCTAATCAGTCCACGTCGCGAAAATCCACCCAAAAACAAGGACTTTGACTTCATCCGTGTGAGCTGTACAGTATATATTTGTAATAAAAAATAAATTATTTTTCAAAATACCATTCATATGTTGTTTTTAAGCACCTTTAAGATTAAATAGTAATGCAATATAAATTATGTGTGATCTTGAATGAAGCAAATATCAGCATAGTAAATGTCTACAAAATAATTTCAAGGAAATTGAAAGACAAATTTTAAAGGGGAAATAACCCACTATCAAAACACGAGGTTTGTAAAAAAAAAAAATCAATGTTTTCAAAGGGGAAGTATGACCTGTTAATTATGAAAATTTTGCTGAAAGAATACTTTTAATGTTCAATGACATAATAATTTTAAACAACTGATGGTTAATTGCCATACAGGTGAGCAGGTTATCTCTGATTGACCGGTAATTAGTGATAACAAGCCAGTGAACACAGGTAAACAAATCACCGATGGCGTTTGTTTACCACTGAACTAATCCTTTAATTGATATGACAGGTGTAATTAAAGTGTCAGTTTGGACAATTAGATTACAGTAACAAAGATTATGAACATAATATTTTCATATTTGGCGATTTTCAAAATTCAAAGTGACGAATTGCAGTCTGAAAAAAATCGCCACTTCTAAAAAACATTCGTCAATGGCGAAAGTGACGAGCGCTAGCTAAATCACTGTATGTATATCATAGGAACATTTCAGATCATGTAACTTTTGAGATCTTTGAGCTCCTTCTAATAATTAGTTTTTATTTGAACATCAACTTTTGATTATGAAATTAATTGGGAATAGAAATCCAATTATAGTAATTTTTTTACAGGTGAAAACAAGTACAAGTATCCCCTCCCCCTTTTCCTTGATGCTCTTGTCGTATGCTGTGTATCATAGCAACGTATGATTTAAAGTCTTCTGCTTTGGTGTTGAGCTTATGCAAGCAATTCTTTGCAATAAAATTTTATGTTTATCATCAGAGGTTATATTTTACGTCAAAATTTAGTTTGAATTCTCCTCAAAGGCAAAATGCAAGTTGAGAGGAAATCACAAAGAAGTTGTAATTTTGAACAAAGTCGCAAACGACTATGTACTGGTATTTCAATCAAAATAAAATTGGAAAGGCTGCATAAAGCAGCAGATTTTGCTGGAAATTAATTTAATTCAAATTGGGACTGAGACAAACTTAAAAAACATTGGTCTTATATATATTGGGAGTAATTTATTTGTATCTTGTACATGTTGTAAGCCGTTTATATATGCACATGCGCAATCGGAATGTTGTGGATAGAAACGAAAGTAGGACCGGCAAAATACCTATTCTGTTGAAATTAAACTTTAACTTTAAATGATAACTTGAAATATTATCATTTCATGGCTTCCTGGTAATTAAATTATATTTAATGATTGTACCTGATTGATGATTTGACAACTACATGTACTGTATGGTTAATTACCTGTATAATTATCGGATTAGCAATTTACCTGTAACAACATCACCTTTGTAATTAATTAATTGGCTTGGGGTTGTAAACTTGTCATAAATATGACACTGAATATAATATCTTAATATTTTAAGGAGAAAAAGTTTACAATGACAAATTTTAAGTGACGAAAGTGGTTCAGAAAACTTTCGTCATTTTGAAAACTGTTTCGTAAAATACGAAAGTGAGGAGCGCTAGAAAAATCACTGTAAGTACTGAGAAAATGACCTCTATCACAAAAACATAACATGCTCACTAGACCGTGAAATTGAGGTCAAGGACAAAAGCCATATGACAGACTGTAATGAACTACAAATGTACCTAAGACCAACCTACATATTATATATCACTGACCTACCATTTATAGTTACTGAGAAACTAAACTAAAAACAAAAAACTTAACATGTTTATTGGACCGTGAAATTGAGGTCACAAACAAAAGCCATATAGCAGACTCCCATGTACTACTCAAAACCAACCTATATACCAAATATCATTCACCTACCACTTATAGTTACTGAGAAAATGACCTAATCACAAAAACTTAACATGCTCACTAGACCGTGAAATTAAGGCCAAGAACAAAAGCAATATGACAGACTGTCATGTACTACCTAAGACCAACTTACATACCAAATACCATTGACCTAACACTTATAGTTACTGAGAAACTAAACTTAGCACAAAAACAACATATTCATTGGACCGTGAAATTGAGGTCACAGACAAAAGCCATATAGCAGACTGTCATGTACTACTCAAGACCAACCTATATATCAAATATTATTGACCTACCTCTTATAGTTACTGAGAAAGTGACCTAATCACAAAAACTTAACATGAAAGTTTACGCCGTTGTCACCGCCGTCATCACGGTCATACTTTGTACGCATATGTCTCGCTTTCCGCGACTTTCGTCGCGGGCGAGACAAAAATACACCAATCTTGGTCCTGGCTACGAAAAACATCTGGATTGGAAAAAGTCGGGAGTTTTACATTTCAAGATCGGAGAGCAGATTTTTGGTATAAAAATCAAGGAAACGCCGCCGAAATCGGAGGGTTGGCATCTATGCTTTGATATACACAAAATGACAACTAACAGCTTTATGAATACTAACCTTTCTATCTTCTGGTGACAACTCATTTTTAAGCATATCTAAATTATTATACGTCCATTCCCACGAATGAGTTGTGAAGAACGTTAATGTTCCTATTGCTTTGTGTAATTTGTTGTAGATTTTTACCATTCTATTAAAATAAATATCATCATTGATTAGATTGATTAGATTTTCAATAAAAAAAAATTACATACATGTAAAACATACCTTCATTTTCATTAAGAAAGCATAAAATTCTAATGCAACATTTATGTAACAGACAAATGCTATCTACCTGCTTCAGACAGAGTTGGATATCCTCTTTTCTGCCATTTTGTAGCCATTTTGTAACAACAAAGGTTAAGTCTTCTGTATCTCGTCAATAAAACACAGTATTGACATTCTTTCAATTTCTTATGATTTTAAAGCCTACAGCAAACAAAATAATGTCTAGGTTGGTGAAAATACAGTTCAAACCGAGCGCTGATGCCACATTGTTAAAAAAACTTTAGATACAAAGCACCGGACCTTGAAATCGTTTCACAGAATTTTCTACTTTTTGCTTTTTCGGATAAATTTACTATGCAAGACTTTGACATCATTTCACTTCCGTTTTAATTCTTTGCTTTTTCGAATAAATTTTCTATGTTGAACTGTTTGTGTACATTATTCGAATACCCCAGGGTGTCCATCTAGATTTGACGGTAAAAAATATCTGTTTACTGGCTCTGCTGCCATCACCATTAAATTGCATTTTTGACCATCAAATCTAAAATTGATGCCCTCAGTATTCAAATAATGTACTGTCACTGCTTAAATAGTCAAAAGATAAAACATGCATTTAATGATAGGTAATGCAATACACAAATGTCTACAGTTTAAGGATAAGATCAAGAACCTTTTTATTTGTAATGCAGTTCTAATTTTTTTCAATCTTCATTAAAACCTTAAAGGCATCAGGAACAAATGAAACAGGTACAGTAGAACTTTGACAGCTCAAACTGCAATAACTCTAACACCTTGGATGCCTCAAATCAATTTTTGGTCCCTTGGTCCAAATTTAAATATATCTCGATATCTAAAACATCCCGATGGCTCGAACTGTTTTCATTGGTCCCTTAGGTGCCTGAGCCATCAAAGTTCGACTGTATATCTAATTGGAATCTACCCTTTATGTTTTTCACTGTTTTAGTACCGCTTATAGACTATTTGGGTGGATTCTATGATATCATGTTAGCATGAAAATTTATATAAACTTAGGACAACTTTGATCATGTGACATCACAACTTTTCCTGGAAATTATAAATCATAAATAGTTGCACATTGTGATAATTCAGCAGTGACACAAATTGGGAAATTCATTCTTTCAAGGACTTCAATCATTAATGATGCCTTTGGACTATCCAACTACACATATGAAATATGCCCTTAATCTTTTTATCTCTACAGAATCAAAGCTTGCAATGACACACAGAATATGGTTTCTTACCTTGGCCTTTTCCCTAACAAACAAAAGCCGAAATCTGCTAAATATGCTGGTATCATGTGACTGACTGTCATATAGTAATCTTGCATGAATCTAAAATTAAAACAAGTAAATTCCAATTCAATCTATTTATTTCAACAAATTTTACAACAGTTGGAGAAAAAAAATCATATATAAACATAAATCATGTATAAACCTTTCATTAAGATTTTAGTCTGTATCATTAATAACTTTGGTTATGTTAGAATAATTCCAATTGCTATTTGCAACGTTCAATTTCATTGGTCAACATCACGAACAACAACAAAGTTATTTTCTCGATAAACACTTCATGCCCATTAATACACTCAGAGGAAAATAGTGCAGTATAAGGTGACGTCAAATTCAGTGAAAACATTGTTTTAATTTTAAAGGATTGGAATTATAAGTAATAAAAGTAATTTTGGAGGAGTTTGTGGATGTGTAAACACGGCCTTTTACTCACAAACTTTACATTCGGACTTTATTCAGTTTGTGAGTGAGTCAGCCGCATTTACACATCGATAAACTCCCTCAAAATTACTTTTATTCCTATACTAAATTACTTTTATTCCTATACTAAATATGTTTTAGTAAGTCCTCAAGAGGTTGAAATACTGTTTGAGGCTCAATACATGTTGGCTATGCAATAATTTTGTTGTAATTATCATACAATTGCTACAACACTGACATTTTTTTTTCATATAAAAACTAAGTTTTTCCCTCATAATTGTTTTTAACATTTCCTCAAAATCAAAAGGGACCTTCTTTTGATTGTGTCCAACACTGTCAATAAAAATTATAAAAATCTGTGGAGGTTGATTTCACGTTATCATAATAACATTCATTCTGTGTCGCATGGAAATCCTCGTATTTGATTGGTTACAAGTACTTCCGATCATTTCCGTCACTGTGTTTCATCAGTCAGTAAAACTACACCAGCATGTTACATTGTGATTCCTTGACAACGACAAAGTAAACAAAGATGGCGGAGTACTCTAGACAAGGAAATGGTGCATCATCTATGATTTTCAGTAAGTTATCTTGTGTGAACACTTGCATTCCATTTACTGAATGTAATTATAAGTATTGAATGCAATATTTCGTAGTTTTATTGTTGTGTGAAAGCGTGGACTGTAGCCCATTTTTCACATGAAGCATTAGTGTGCTTCATTCAAAATGTGCTACGCTCCACGCTTTTTCACTCCAATAAAACTACAAAATATTGCATTCGATTCTTAAATACAACATAGAGCTAATTCTCAAAATATTAACTTTTTGTGAATTTTTTTTTCCTGATTTTCCTCAAAAACAAAAATGAGCTTTCCTTGGTCAAGTCAAACCTAGAGTATCAAAATCATTAAAATCCCTGAAGGCGATCTTAAGTTATCGGACAATATAGAGCTGATTCTCAAAATATGCAATTTTGCATATAAAAACTAATTTTTTAAATTGTTTTACGATTTTAATCAAAAATGAAAGGAAGATTGCTTTGCTCAAGTCCAACTTTTGTGTAATAAAACACGAAAATCCATTTAGTACAATCTGGAGTTAAGGACATAGAAAAAGTTGACAGACAGACAGACGGACAAACAGGCTGATTACTATAGGGCCCACCATTTCATGGCTGAGCCCTAATAAATATGTATTCTAATCTAAATTTTACCCCCTCCTTCCCCAATTCATTTAATTGCACATTATATTGCCTCTCTTTTTGTACTAATGTTTTAAATTCACTTTCTAAATGTTATAAGAATTATTACTCCATTTTCAAGTGCCCTAAGCTTTACTGAATGTGATAATATCTTAGTTAGAATATTTATCATTATTAACATGTTCGGTTCGGTTGTGGGGTGTTGGAAGGCGACTACCCACTAGGGGTATTGTGCCCTGTGTACACAACTTAAGATTTCTATGATCTAGGCGGATGCTCTGTTCTTTTTGGTTCCATTTTCTTTCTGTCAGGTCGGCGCTTCTGGACTACTGGTGTAGGTGGTCTCACTCCGTCAGCTTCATAAAAGGTTTCTTCAGCACTAGCGTACCCAGGATTGTCTATATCATACTCATTCTCTGCTAATTCTGGTGATAGGTGAGTCATCCCATCATAGAACGTGGTCAATGTACAATATCTGTCTGGTACATATGGACTTTGTATGACTTGCGTCTCTTTAACTGGATTAAATTCCAGGTTGAGAGGGTATCTGTACTTCATAGGCGTTAGTGGGAAACCTTTCTTCACTGGTCTGTCTTGTGTTGCATGGTTACGTTTAGTGGTAACTTTGGTGTTAGTCTGCACGCTTGTCGATGAGTTGCTTGCTGTCTGCGTATCATGATCGCTGGTGGTTCTGTCTTCTGTCTGACTGCATAATTCGGCTTTACCAACAACGGCCTTGTTCCATTTCTCCTTGAACTGGTTGAGACGCTTTTCGTTTCTTCGCCTAGTTGAAGGAGACTGGTGTTTCTTTTTAAGGGCCTGGAGGGCTGTCCCTGTCTTGTTGACCGGCTCCAACTCCTTTTTCCAGCAGAGAGTCACTTTCACTTCGTGGGAACTGGCTTGTATATCCCAGGTCAGTTTCTTCCCCTCCAAGACGCAGGCATTAAGTATCTCTGTCAACTCAACTTGAAGTTCCATTGTTGTTTGTCGATGTGAGCACTATTCACTGATCGTCTGGTCGACTGTTCAGACAACTCTGAACATGTGACAATACAGCAAGCAAATATAGACCAATTTCCAATATCTTTGTATGAATGAATTATCCTGATTGACCTGTATATTGCGACGTCAAAATTTTCTGAGAAAATTCACCAATTGGAAACTAGTCTATTGTTCTTAGCTTATTTTATCTTTGATATGCAGATTAAGAAGACCATTAAAATACTCTAGACAAATGGTAGTTGTGTTATTTAAACTAGTCAGTATTCTAGCAACAATATGCTTGAGGTTTTCTTGACGAAATGTTTCCATTTATGTGTGGTCTGCTGAAACTTTTATTTTGTCTTTGATTTCTGCAGCTCAATTTCTTCTTTCAGGTTTTTTTTTTTGTTATTCTGTTCAAATAAATGTTATGTAATCCTTATATTTCAAAGTTTCAGGGCATTTCCTTATTCTTTCTACATAACATCTCTAAAATATTGCCAAATGCCTTCCAATTATCATACATACTGTAAACCGGAAATTTTTGCACCGTCTATATTTTATGGTTTTTATTATAAATTTCGTTTTATCCAGTCTTGAATTCACGGTACAAAACAAATGCCATACATCATTTTCGCGCTTCATTTTATAACACGAAAATAAAACTGCCGCAAAAATTTCCCTGTTTTCAGTAAACCTTTGTGAAATATAAGTCAGACTTACCCACTCTTGGTCATAGCTGCTTTTGGTCTTCTAAAACAAGAATCTAATGGAACTTTCTTCCAAAAATTCATTACAACATTTTCTGAAGATACATGTAATTTAGAATATTCAAAAATTTGTTTTTTATCAGTTTTTTTTATAAAAAGTTTAATTTTTCATTGCTTAAATAACTTTCTGTTACAAATATATCACAATGTTTACACTTTAATCCAACAAGCATAGAATATATGTTGACAGCCATTTCTTGCTCCTGGCCAGATACTGGATTTTGTACATAGAAAAATCTGGCGAATTTCAAAATTTCCTCTGACAAAAAGGTAACACAAATTAAATTGAAAATTATTCTCAGTTGACAAATTCTAAACATTGATATGCAGTGTGGAATGAGTTCTCCAAATTCATCCCTCTTGTGTATATGACGGTCATTTTTGCAATAAGCTAAAGTTTTGCAAGCAGCCAACATTTCCAAATATCTTTTATATTTCATTTTGCAAGGAAAAGATTTTTCCATTAACTGTTTTGTGGTCAACAGATACATTTAACAATAGTTACATGGGAAATGAATTTGCATTTTAATTTCTTTTGCTATAAAACTACATGTTGTACTTTTGCAATTATCAGATCTGCGATTGAGTGAAATTTACTGTACCTATTTCTCCCCATGTAAATGGATTGACATTTCCCGTGGTACTATGGAATATCGGTACTGTACTAGGTTTATATACAGCAGTATACCATGCGACTGTTATCATCATATTGACGGGGATGTCTACTGGTATAATATCTGCAATACCTAACGAGTCACCCTTCATTGATCGTAAAATTCCTTTACCAGCCTGAAAAAATATATTTTATAAGATACATGAATTACATTTGATGACTGAATATTGTTTAACGTCTACTTAGCAATATTTCAGCTATATCAAGACGATAACAAGTTTGTTAATAAATAATCACTTTGGGGTATGGAAAGGGTCATGGGATGGGAAATTCTGCTTGCCACTGGAAAAGAAGGGTGAAATCGAAAGGGGGCAGGGAATTTATCCTTGTAGCCAATCACCTAGGGACCACTCAAAAATGAGCTTGCTACAAGGGTTCTTTAACGTGCCAGAAGAGTGGCATTTCTTCCAACTTGTGGACCTGAGTTTACATCCCATCGGAAAGATAGGTTGTGTATTTATTCATCCCGCACAACCACGGACATCCAGTTTTGAATTACATTTGAAGGGATGGAAATAAGACATGTGAGACTTTAAACATTTATATTTGAGTAAGTAAACCATGCTGACAGTGTAAACATTAGAAGTAAACAGTCACTGACTATATTGTCTCGTTAATCATATATTTCAGTAAAAAAATTTATTAAGAAAGATCCAATTCATTCCAAGTTGATGATGACCTCTTCATATTTTAAAAGACCTATTCTATGGACAAATAAAAATTGCGTGTTTTCCATTTAAGAAGTACAGCATAGTAATAGTACAACAATCTGATATAAGTATCATTCTTATATATCATGTTTATATAAGCCTTTAACAATTTTCTCTTACTATAACTTTAGTGAGATGCAGGAAATAAAAATATACTGACATGATCTAAGGCAAAAATGCCCAACATAATGGAGGAATAGGATTAATACAGTTGATTTTATGAAAACTAGTTCTTTTAAGACATCAATAAAAACTTAGATTTTAGGATTTCTTTCCTTTCTGTCCAGAAAAAGGGACTGTATCATGACCCTCCTTATATGATTTGGTAACTGATGCATAAGCCTGAAATCAATGCTTTTTTTTATTGAAATCCAATATTATGATTTAATAATTGTATGAATCACATATGGATATCAAGTGCAACACATGTTGCAATAAAAATTTATGATTTGATATATCAGCAAACGAATACCAAAGCAAAAATGAGGAAAGGGGGGTTCGAAAAACCAATATTCAAAATCACGGCAATTCAAATCCCACACGAATAGAGACAGCATAACAAAGACAATACAAATAAACAAAAAAGAAACAAGAATGTCACAAAACTAAAGAACAAGTAGAGAAGCAGTGTGAATCCCTTCAAGTACTGAGGTTCATCAGACGCTCCAGAAGGGAAGGCATGATCTGCTCAATGCATGAAGTATAAATCATTTCCAGACCATACAATGACAAGATTATACAATATAATTTATGTTTAAACAAAAAAAAGCAGACTGCTATCATTTATCATATCTATAATAATGATGCCATAAAATTTGAGAAAACTCTTCCCATATTTGACACTATACTTTAAACTTACAGCTACATATAATCCACTTGGTCCATTAAAATTGTCTATCCAACCCTGAAAAAGAAATATCATTATTGTAAAAAACTCATAAATTAACATATAACTTATATCATTGTATAATTCACTGTATAAATCTAACCATTTTTCAGCGATTAAATGTAATGTAAACGTATTTTATTGTAAAAAAAAAAAGACAAATGGATAAGATACAAGTTTCTCAACTTAGAACATCTACTCCATTACATACATTATATACATTGTATACAATAATAGACATTTGATTACTTAATATAGAAATTTTCTAGGTAATTAAGGCATTAATATTAGAAAAATGAATAGAAAAAGATCAAAATAATATATCTTTGAACATAAGAAAAATGATACGGTCCAATCTGTAATGAATCGAACTGACCTTTTTTTTGTAAGTGAACTACACAATGACCTTATGGAATTGTAAGTGTAATAATAAATAGACTTTTTTTATGCGAAATGGTGATAGCAATTTACAAGAGGAAAGCTGTCAATGTGACAGCAAACCGGGTTTTCTTTTACATGAACAGTATATCTTACATATGGGTTGACCCTGAATATCTGAAATGTACTTATAATTTTCATTAACTTTCAATGTTAAACCTTCCACCAAGGTAGCCTATTTCTGAAAGTTCAGCAACTTGGATTTTAATCAAACAAGAAAATCAAAGTACCATGCACACCTTTGATATATGTACAATTGATCTGCAAAATAAAAACTTCCTATCTCAAATACTGTAGGAGATTTGCTCTGGACAAAGGGGGTACCCTATTGTTGAAAATTTGATGTAAAAATGACTAAGTTCAACAACTGATATTTTTGACATTAATTATCAAAAATCATAATCAAAGTACCATGCACATCTTTGATATATGTACAATTGATCTGCGAAATAAAAACTTCCTGTCTCAAATACCGTAGGAGATTTGCTCAGGACAAAGGGGGTACTCTATTGTTGAAAATTTGACGCAAAAATGACTAAGTTCAACAACTGATATTTTTTACATAAATATTCAAAAATCAAAATCAAAATACCATGCACACCTTTGATATATGTTCAATTGATCTGCAAAATAAAAACTTCCTGTCTCAAATACTGTAGGAGATTTGCTCCGGACAAAGGGGGTACTCTATTGTTGAAAATTTGACGCAAAAATGAC
>MJUU01049766.1:75488-100321 GCA_002080025.1 Modiolus philippinarum
ATATACATTGTATACAATAATAGACATTTGATTACTTAATATAGAAATTTTCTAGGTAATTAAGGCATTAATATTAGAAAAATGAATAGAAAAAGATCAAAATAATATATCTTTGAACATAAGAAAAATGATACGGTCCAATCTGTAATGAATCGAACTGACCTTTTTTTTGTAAGTGAACTACACAATGACCTTATGGAATTGTAAGTGTAATAAACAGCTGCGCCAAGAGGGCATGATACGCCCGTCCCCACTTTAAAGCAAACTGATTAAATGATTCTTAAAATTAAAAACTCCATATGAACAAACATGACATGGGACTTCTGATATGTATCAATATGACATTGGACTTCTGATATGTATCAATTATTTCATCTGATGTTAAACAGTCAAATATGAATATTGGTTTAGGGCTAGTGATCTCTTAAAATCAATGTGTAGACAGATATTGCAATTGCATACTTTTTTGAAATAATCAAAGTCCTATAACTCTGGAACGAAAAATCCTTATACAAAATAAATCGATAGGGAGCTTTCTTCCGTCATATCAAACAATCTTGCAAAGTTTCAAGAAAAATGAATAAAGCGTTCTCTAGCTAGAATACGACATATGGACGGAAATGGTATTTCATGCTTTTTTTTAAATAATCAAAGTCCAATAACTCTGTAATGAAAAATCAATCAACAAAATAAAATGATAGGGAGCTTCCTCTTGTCATACCCAACAATCCTGCAAAGTTTCAAGAAAAATCATCAAAACATTCTCTAGTTAGAGAACGACATATGGTCAAAAATTGCAATTTCAAGCTTTTTTTGGAATAATCAAAGTCCCATAACTCTGGAATGAAAAATCCTACGACAAAATAAAACGATAGGGAGCTTTCTTCCGTCATACCCAACAATCCTGCAAAGTTTCAAGAAAAATGGTCAAAGCGTTCTCTAGTGAGAGTGCGACGTGTGGACGGACGGACGGACACCGGTATACCATAATACGTCCCGTCAAAGACGGGCGTATAATCATAAATATACTTTTTTATGCGAAATGGTGATAGCAATTAAAAAGTATGCCATAATGCTCAGAATCAATTAAATAATATATATCTAACATATTTTAGTCATTATCATAAAAGGACCCTATTGGAAATGAGTTTTCATGGGTTTGTCTTTAAATGATGTCAGTTTATTTTTAGCCTACTTGACATATTTTATTATTATGCTAATTTGTTTTAAATATTTTCAATCTGCACTGTTGCATACAATGTAATTCCAAGATAAATTTTACCTTTTTCCTTGTATCATAACTATTTATTCCATAATGGTGTTTTTTTTTCTTTTTTCTACATTAATTGACTTTCAACTGTTTCTTTCATTCTTGGCTACAATCATACCCTGAGTGCAGAAATTTTTGTTTGATGAAATGTCTTGAATTTGAATTTGATATAAATACCACCTTTTGAGGTATTCCATGGCACACAACATACTCTGATAATGAACTTACTGGAAATGGTTCCTTCCATGAGGCACCAACAATAGATGGTCTAACAATAGCGAGAGGTAGATCAGATCCTTCCTTCATTAATAAATGTTCTGCTAAATGTTTGGTAAATGTATATGTGTTAGGTTTATTACCAATCAATTGTGGTGTTACCATGTCAACCATTTCATCGTCCATCCATCTATAAAGAGAAGATAGAATTAGTACGTTAATTTTAAATTTACTAAGACCTTATACAACATCATGTTTATTTTTTCATAAATAGATAACAAAACACAAAGGCCTCCATTTTCTTTGAACTCTACAACTGACATTAAGTAACCAGTTGAAATGTAAACCAAGTTTGAAATGTTGATATCACTTAAATTTCAAGATACCTATTAACATGGCAGAAAATAAAATTTTCAGTCACTTGCCTCAAGTTTTTTCATCAAAGAAATTACAAACTGAAATCAAATTCAATAAACATTCTTTGAATGCTGACCACCCTGACGATACATTGTACCAGCATTTTCAAATTGGCCTCTAAGCAAAAGTCAAATATAAATAGATTTGCAATAGCAAGCAATAAGAGATGTCACCCCTGGCAGCCATTTTTGACATATTGTGATAGCCATCTTGCAAATGGCAGCCATTTTGAAAATTTTTTTCACATACATTTCTTCCTTTCATTTTATTGAATATTGATGCAAATTATGATCAATTTCTGCAAGCGGTTCCCGAGATATGGAAGAAACTTTAAAATCTTAAGACATTTTTTATGCATTTTGGCAGCCATTTTGAAATTTTTTTTTGCATGAATTCCTTCCTCTCATCCTCTGATATTGAATCCTCAGTGTTTAAAATTGTTTTAACATAAAATGGCGGCCATTTTGAAGGCGGCAGCCATTTTAAAAAAAAATATCCTTGCATGCACAACTCCAGATCAAACTTTGTCCCAAACATGAATATCTATCCAAGCATCATTGAGAATAAGCCAGACAAAAAGAGGTGGAAGAAAGAAAGAAAAAATAACAAAGAAACAGACCAAAATAATATGTCGTCCTGACTACCTCTGAGGTGAGATAATTACTTACTCCATAGAATCGAGAAGTTTTTGAGGCTCCACAGGGGGATTATACACCATTTCTTCTATAAATGGTTTATCACAATTAGCATAAGCTGTTGACACATGCACAAACACCTGAAAACAGATACAAGTGTAAATGTAAAAACATGTAAAAAAAAATAAAGCTGACAATGCTGACCAATATAAACAATACATGTTTCAATAGAGAAAATTATTTGTGATGTGCCCTCCTTTTCATAATCATAATTAATGCTGTAAAGACAATATTTAATATAAAGTGCATGTTTAAACAGTAAAAGATTATATTATTTCATTTTGATTCTCTTAAAATGCACTTTGAACACAACCTAGCTCTTTAACCTCAAAATATAGTCTGACAATTTGGAATTTTCATAAAAAAACTGCACTGAAATGAAGAATTGCACAACATATTTTTTTCTTTTTGTTTGAAAAACTTTATGGTAGTCAGTATTTTAAAGGTAGGGCAAGGAAACCCAAACCAATTACAGTCAAACCTGGTTTTAGAGGTCACCCAGGAGAGGAGAGAAAATTGGCCACATAAGACAGGACTGGTGGCTGCTTAATCAAAGTTCAAAATAGCTGAAGTAAAAGGAAATGGGAAATAAAATTGTGGCTGCTAAAAAAAGGTTTTTGCTTAATCAAGGTGACCGCATGGGCAGGTCTGACTGTACTGTATTTTTGTTACACTTGGTTGCCATGACCCTGTAGCTATTCTGTTTACATATATCTTTTATAACATATTAAAATTTAATGTGATTGTGTCATACCTCTAACTTCTTAAAGTTCTTACAAAGGTGAACCATTTTTCTTGTTCCTAACACATTCATGTTCATGGCAACTCTGCAAAATAAAAAGGAAGATATAAGTATTATATGTACTGGATTTATTTACACTTTTGCACTTGAGAATTTATCTGAAGCCAGGACATGATACATTAACCAAAAGAAATCTCCTTGAAACCCTTTGGCAGTGATATTATATGATATAATGTATAACTGTAGCATTCCTNATCGAGAAGTTTTTGAGGCTCCACAGGGGGATTATACACCATTTCTTCTATAAATGGTTTATCACAATTAGCATAAGCTGTTGACACATGCACAAACACCTGAAAACAGATACAAGTGTAAATGTAAAAACATGTAAAAAAAAAAAATAAAGCTGACAATGCTGACCAATATAAACAATACATGTTTCAATAGAGAAAATTATTTGTGATGTGCCCTCCTTTTCATAATCATAATTAATGCTGTAAAGACAATATTTAATATAAAGAGCATGTTTAAACAGTAAAAGATTATATTATTTCATTTTGATTCTCTTAAAATGCCATACCTGCCAACCTCTGAAACCTTCAATGAGGGAGATCTCCCCCTCAGCTATAACAGATGAGGGGGAGATTTTGCGCGAACGACATTTTCACACATTTCCCCCTAAAAAGTTCCAACATTTCGTAAAGACCGCCAGATGCAATCGAAAAATTGACGGAGCATAATGTGCACAGTGCAGATTCATTGCCAAGTGGACTCGCTCATTAAAATTGGAAATCTTTCGTCCAGTCTGATTGGAACTTGCAGCTATATTTCTTTTTTTTCACACTGCCCGCTGGGCCAGACAAGGACCTCTTTCTTGTTGGAGTTGACATGACAGAAATGATTTTCGATTACTTATAAATAGATCATGAAAAGTACTCACCAAAGTTTTCAAATCGTTCATTGTTTGTTTGTGTCTTATTGAGATAAGTGAAAAGTCCCGAGAGATACAAATGCGGGTCATTGCGGGTTAAAATATCCGAATGTGGGAGATTCTAACTCCCGCGCGGGATCGGACGCGAAAGCGGGAGATTTCTGGAATTTCGTCGTTTGTGCGGGAGTCTCCTGCACAAAACGGGAGGGTTGGCAGGTATGAAATGCACTTTGAACACAACCTAGCTCTTTAACCTCAAAATATAGTCTGACAATTTGGAATTTTCATAAAAAAAACTGCACTGAAATGAAGAATTGCACAACATATTTTTTTCTTTTTGTTTGAAAAACTTTATGGTAGTCAGTATTTTAAAGGTAGGGCAAGGAAACCCAAACCAATTACAGTCAAACCTGGTTTTAGAGGTCACCCAGGAGAGGAGAGAAAATTGGCCACATAAGACAGGTGGCTGCTTAATCAAAGTTCAAAATAGCTGAAGTAAAAGGAAATGGGAAATAAAATTGTGGCTGCTAAAAAAAGGTTTTTGCTTAATCAAGGTGACCGCATGGGCAGGTCTGACTGTACTGTATTTTTGTTACACTTGGTTGCCATGACCCTGTAGCTATTCTTACTGTTTTTGTTTACATATATCTTTTATAACATATTAAAATTTAATGTGATTGTGTCATACCTCTAACTTCTTAAAGTTCTTACAAAGGTGAACCATTTTTCTTGTTCCTAACACATTCATGTTCATGGCAACTCTGCAAAATAAAAAGGAAGATATAAGTATTATATGTACTGGATTTATTTACACTTTTGCACTTGAGAATTTATCTGAAGCCAGGACATGATACATTAACCAAAAGAAATCTCCTTGAAACCCTTTGGCAGTGATATTATATGATATAATGTATAACTGTAGCATTCCTGAACTTACCATCTGTCAAAATCACAATTCAAATTTACCAATTTTGTGATATTTCAATGAACTTCACCATTACATTTGAATATCAGAATATCAACATGATCAATTTCAGTGGTAAATTATCATGATTATCTCATTTTGAAATTTTGAAATAGGTACTGGTACTGGTACCTGAAGAGACCATCATATATTTTGTTCCTGCACCATTCAGTGATGCATTTTATTTTCTAACAGTCCTATTCAAATACATTTGTACAGTGATATAACTGACTATAAAAAACAAATCAAAAACTCGACTTATTAATGAAATAACATGTACCAATCATATACTGTAAATGTATTAATTTTCGCGGTTGCTAATTTTCGCGCATTCTTGAATTGGGACATATTCGCGGGTATCAATTTTCGTGGTGTTAAGAAACAACTGAGGTATTTGCGGGTAGTAATTTTTTGCGGTCTTTTGTCAACCACAAAAATAGCGAAAATTACTACTTTTACATTACCCCAAAAGTAATATCACTTGTACATAACTCACAACCTATTTATATACCTGAGTGGCTCATCAAATCGTATTGTAGCTGCACTGTGGAACACAATATGGATTTCATTTTCTAACAATTTAACATTCTCCTGGCTAATACCAAGCCCTGCTTCTTGCATATCCCCATGTATAGGTATAAATTTCTGATGAAATTCTGGATTATCTGCCCTTACTTTGTCAAATACCTGAAAAAGATACATTTATTAGTTTCATTTCAAAAATCTTTTAACAATTATGATGTACATGAACAGGCCTCTACAATAACTTTTTTTCAAACTTGTCCTTTGGGACAAGTACCTCTGAAGATTTTCTTGTCCGAATGAAATTATCACTTGTCCGAAATATTTGACTGAATATCCAAAAAGAGTATCAGAAAAAAATCAAAGAAATAAAAGTGTATTGGTTATTTAATAGAAATGATACATACTGACAAAGGCTTATATAGTTTAAAAAAAAAAAGAGTACATTAAACTGAAGAGAAAACAAGTAGAAAATTATCTAGTTGTACCTGGGTATTCTGAAGTAGATCAGTATGCAAGTATGTACATATTTTTTGAAAATCTGGTATTTCACATTAATAGACACAAGACATTACTGAAAAAGTTGGGGTTTATGAAAAGACTTTTCAGACTTGATTGGGTTAACAAATATTCTTTGAAATGTACAAAAGTAACAAAAAATGCTAGAATGGGGATTTATACATGTTAAATGGGGACTTGTCTATAGACGTTTCTTCATTCAGTCTTCCTATTACACAGATTTCATTCATAAGATCATGATATGAACTTTGCAGAACATGTTATTTTCATAATTATGAACTTATACTATTTTCTCTTGCATTGAATTTCTTAAATAAATTTGAAAAAAAAATCTTGTAAATGTGCCTGATTATTTCAATTAATATCAAACTGTCCCATCGATGTCAATAATATGTACTGGTATGAGTATTCTTTATTCAAATTTCGTTTCGCTTAAGAATCCGTATTTTTATTTCGTTTCGTCTAACGATCGGTATTATCAAAATGGCGGACACGAGTGAAAACGTAAATGTTTTACGTTGAAATCGGTCAATATTTTTGTTCTTCATTTAACAAAAAAAAAATGTTTTTAGAGGAATCTAAATGAATTTTCTCATTATGCATCGTTGTGGCGGATTTGAAATCCTATTTTGACAAAAATTTTAACTTGTCCCAACGAACAAGTGACTTCTGAATTTCACTTGTCTGACAGACGTATCCACTTGTCCCGGGCAATCGGACAAACGGTATTGTCGAGGCCTGATCAAGTCTGGAAAATGATTTATAATATCTGATAGTCACTTAAATGCTTAAAATGTAGCGCTTGCCTTTCAGATCTGGAAAAAAGATTTTTGCAAGAGATCGAAAAAAGATATTTTTGGCCTGTTGTTCCTGGGACTGGCAAATTTAGTTCTACTGTATGCATGTCACTCCTACAAAATTTTTGCCAGACCTATGTAAGTTATGTAACCAACAACTGTTACTTTTATGTCAGTCATTGCAACCTTCCCACACCCGAAACATGCCAGATCTAGCCATTTTTTGGTTGTCAT
Source organism: Modiolus philippinarum (assembly GCA_002080025.1). Taxonomy (NCBI): domain Eukaryota; kingdom Metazoa; phylum Mollusca; class Bivalvia; order Mytilida; family Modiolidae; genus Modiolus; species Modiolus philippinarum. The sequence continues at coordinate 82,796 of MJUU01049766.1, forward strand.
GAATGACAATTTTGGCAAACTCTACTTAGTAGTTTTAATCAACATGATCAAAGTCTGTATATACTGATGTAAAAGTAAAATGTTACAAGAGGTTGACAACACAGCATTTAACAACTGATATGTGCATCCATTGTACAGATGTACATGGATAAATATTTATTTTCCTTCCACAGTTCCTAGAAGGACATTTATAATGACCCTTCTTGCAACAAGGCTAGCAATGCAAGACTTTTTAAAACTCATTATAAATCCCTGTATAAATTAAGTGTAAAATCCAATAAACTGTATTGATAATCAGGTTATTTAATACCTATACATGTTATAGGTCTATATAGTCATTGTGAAAACTAAAGAACTGTAAAGTACATGTATATATCAGACAATAGTCAAACAGATGTCCAAAGAAAATTAACAACCATATGTTACATGTATCTCTCTCATAATATACTTTTTATTTATGAGGTTGAATATCTATTGACAAGATTGATAAGAAACAAATTATAGTTCCTAGTCAATTAATATGCTAGTACATAATGTAGAAACCTGATGGACCATCTGTTACCAATGAACATAAAAATAGAAAAAATACTACATGTACATGTATGTAGACAGTTTTCTAAAGCAGATTAATTTAATAAGGTCTCGACATATCATAAGTTCAAAAACTTCACATTCACATAACATTTCAAATTCTTCAAGATGAAATAGCACATCATTTCATCTTATTTGAGACTTTTGAGTGAGAAAAATATTTAATTTTTCTTGACTTTGGTACAAGTGGAACAAAAATATGCTGTAAATTGTCTATTGTTGTCAAAAATGGCTTGTTAATTATCTGCAACACGAGCGTTTTAGACATAAAATATCGTCCAGTAATCTGACTTGTTTTTCAATGGTGATCATTTGACCATGTTGAATTGGGATGAAAATAGTCATTTAGATGTACAATGTATGATAAGTTTATTGTACCATTATCATTTTATATGAACTGTGATATATAAACTTAAGTTAAAAGGCAAACTCCCTTTGAAAATATATAATTAATTCTGGGGCCAAAATATGCCTTTTATCATACTCCTATATTACTGTATCTCTTTTCTTTGAAAAAAAATACTTTTTTCCATACACTATTTGACTTAATATAGGCTTGAAGACAATGTTGATGTAGATTCTTTCCATACAGATTGATATTTCAATCATGTACTTTAAGATGCATGTATTAAAAACTAAGTATTCATGAAAATCAATGGAAAAAATCAATAAATACAAGTAGTTGGACATTTAAAATTACAGATAGATATTTAAAATACATGTACTATAGCTGCACAGATAATTAATCAATTACAAAATGTATATAACCTTGACCAGCATAGTTTTAACACATGATAATAAAAGTATAAATATACCATAGAATTATCAATAAATGTTCGATATATGGATTAATCATGTTAAAGTGTTTACTTTGAGGATTAAAAGTTTTTATATTTGTCTGAAGTTTAACCTGTATATTAAATCCCAAATACTTATGAAATATTTGCAATCATAATTCTTCTTGAAATGCAAGTCCACAGATCCCAACATAATTTTGAGTCTGTGACTGGCAAAATATTAATTTTGAAAGACAAAAAACATGAAAAAACAAGAAACATTTTTCAACATGTTCAATATGCAATCATTTAATGCACATTTTATCTATATGTTCACGCTGACAGGAAATGCTTCAATCCTGGTTCAAACTTGTTCTTACTAAAATCGCTCAAGGGTCCTAAAAATGCATGTGATTTTTGTGCCACATTAATAGCAGTTCTCAAAATTAAACATTTGATAAATGTAGCACAAAAAAACTCATAAAAATTGTAACAACTTTATCCAGAGAAACATTGAGCATGTTTTAGAGTTATATACATGTATGCCATGATGTTTGAAATGACCTTTGTATTACTTACTGGACACTGTGAGATTTCTTCAATTCTTTTGTGGGGATCTTGAGATTTCTTTGGTCGTACTAATAAATATAATTTTCCAACATTTGGACAGCTACGTAAGATTTTTTCTAATAATACTTTTCCAATAAAACCAGTAGCGCCTGTTATAAAAATGTTTTTATCTGTGTAATATTCTGCTACATTTGGTGAATATGATGCCATTTTCTTAATATCCAATGTTCTCTGTCCTTTGGTTTAAAATAAAGTATCTGAAAAATAAAAATTATAATAATTATTATTATGATTATGAGATCAAATAAACAAGTTTTCAATAATTTCTGTAAGCTACTAATTTTTGAGTGGGGGTAATTTTCCCTATATTCCCAATCAAGAAAAATCAGAGAAAATGTCCCCATGCAAATAGTTTGATAAGGGAGTCTTACATGTAAAAGCAGACATCTTAGGACACACAATGCTCTGATTGCAACACCCTTGCTAAATGTTTGTCCAACAAAATTGTGAAAATAATACCCATGAAAATTTCCACAAAAAACATGGAGATAATAACTTTTAATGGAACTAGGTAGGTTTTGCCACAAAATAATTTGGATTTCTTTATTTAGGTAGCTGCTTTAGATCTTTCCTAAACTTATTGCAAAATTTTTATTCACTTGTTACTGTTTTCTTTTGTACATATGTGCAAAAATTTACCAGTATGTAAATGTTCACATTGTGAATTGGAAAAAAATTCAAACTGATTTTCATCTGAATAGAAAAACACTGCTCAATTTCTACATTTAGTACAAAACATGTAAAAATCCTACGATTTCATTGGATAATCTGACGTCACTATATTTGAACAGCTATTTGATTACCTTGACAGCGGGATACTATACTTGACGACGGGACTATACCTCACGTGACTTCCGGTTTACTATACTTTGCCTCCTTTTGATTTTGATTTCTTTTATGTTATGTACTAAATTAATTACGGACTTCTCCCTCGGGAACCGTTTTTCTATAGTGTTGTCTGATGCGAATAGTGCCCTCGCCTGTCGGCTCGTGCACTATACGCCCCAGACAACACTATAGGAAAACGGTTCCCTCTGGAGAAGTCCATAATAGATTGTATATCAGCAATATAGAATGAATGTGTTACAACTGTGTATCAGTGTTATTGATAATCTATTGGTTCATTTACTACAGGTGTAGAGTAAAATGATCATTATCCAACACTATCAGTTTCTATTGATAACATAGTATCCTTTGATACTTGAAAAGTTCACATCAGGTTATAACAGTGACCTATCTAACCATATAAAGTACATGGATATAATTATGTAATACAAGGTCATGGATATTCCAACATGCTCAATATGTGGTACATGGGCCCAGTATTTGTCTATGCAGTCCAATATCATGGTATGGGACCTGGGTGGCTGTGTGGTTGAGGTACAATGTAGTTGGTTTACCTGTACAATCACTGTAGCCATTCTCCCTGCATTGTGAGTTCATGCTCTGCTTGTAAACCACAAAATGTGCACTTGATTTGCAACTATACATGTATGTGATAATAAGTGCCAGATACATGTACACGTAACAAATGTACTGTCCAGGGTTCCTCTTTTAACGGCTGTCCTGTAGCCCTAGGCTACATGATTTCTTNTGCATTTAGAGTGATGCAGTCTACCACTTTACATGCAAAAGAAATTATGAGAATAGATCAACCAGGAAAAAAGATATAGTTATTTGAAAATTTAAAGAGATATGTCTATCACAGTGATTTATCACGGTAAGTCTCTGGCTGTACTGTACAATGTAGTTGGTTTACCTGTACAATCACTGTAGCCATTCTCTCTGCATTGTGAGTTCATGCTCTGCTTGTAAACCACAAAATGTGCACTTGATTTGCAACTATATGTGATAATAAGTGCCAGATACATGTACACGTAACAAATGTACTGTCCAGGGTTCCTCTTTTAACGGCTGTCCTGTAGCCCTAGGCTACATGTAGTAATAAAACAAAATTTGAGGAAGGACTTCTAGAATTTGTAACTTTTAGTCCTTTGGGCTAGAAAAATTTGGAAAATTTCTCAAAGGCAAATTTATTTTGAGCTGGTAAAATCACCCAAGGACTAGTGAATTCAGGCATCTTGTAGTCCTTTTGTCTACTAAGAAATAAATTTAGTGTCAAACTCTGGACTATCTGCCCTAGGTCAGTGAGTCTCTCCTGATACCCCAGCATCAAATTCCATCACTCAAACTGACTGCCAAGATATACAATGTAGATGAAATACCGTTGAAAGTGGTGTTGAACTCCATACAAACAAACAATGAGAAAGTGTCCAACAAGCAGCAAAAGACATTGTAAGAACACCCTAAGTCCGCTGATAAAGATGAATTTATCATTTTATTATAGAAAAAAAGGATGCATTTTCTTTACAGCCAAAATATGTCCACTTGTATGTGTTGTAAAAATACCAGGAATATTAGTACTGACCATTGTACCAAGATATATATGTACATGTAACATCAAAAAATAAAACATGGTACATCATTATACTGTGCACCTCTACATGTTGCTAGCGATATAGACACTGGAAATAATCCTGGCAAAAGGTCACTCATACATGTAGATTGATCCACATACATTTTTTGTAGCCTTGTACATTTAATCAATTTAGGACCCGGTTTTATTTAAACTCTTGAACACGCTGGTGTGAATTCTTATGTCAAGAACATAGTAACAAATGCACTGAACATTGTTGAACACAAGTTATAATATTTCAACACTCCTTTTCAATTTGTACGGGACAACAGTATAGTTTCTGACAACTGGTTTTTCATATTACATATACACTATTAGTAATTTGTTTTGCAAGTATGGAATTCTCTGTTTGTATTGCATTGAGTGCGACAGCAAGAGACGCAATACAAGCTAAGAAATCCATCCGAGCAAAAAAAATTACTAATAGTATTTTCGGCGCTAATTCTGTTATAGTTTAATGCCAGATATATGTTTCTTTTTCCGATGACAGTCTGCTCCTTTATGCACTAGTCTGATGCCCGAGGTCTAGCAAATTTGAATTAGGACTAGTAAATATTTCTAATCACTAGTCCGAGTGGACAAGTAAGAATTTTTTGTTGCAATAATTTTCATAATGAAATTGGGGAAAAATAAAATGATTTTCGACATAAAAGATTATGAAGAATTAAAATAGGATTCAAAATGTGCACTTTATTATACTTTTTATTTCATTCTATTTTTGGACTAGTAAAGTGGGATTAGGACTAGTGAATTTGCTATCTCAATTAGCCCGCAAGACAAGTAATGAAAAAAGTTTTTGACCCATACTGCGCTGATATATTTCTTCTTTAAACATATTATTTTTGGTTAAATACAGCGCTTTCTTTCTTAAGATTATTTTTGTCACAAAACTTCATGCGACGTGATATCAATATGCTGTTGCTAACGTTCCGTAGAGATTGACGATACTATGTTCATATCAGTGCAGTGATGATAGAATTATCATCGCTCGCAAACAATAGGAAATTACGCAAATTAGCGATAAATTTATTAATCTGTGCTTAGTTTGGTTGACTGAAACTGGTGATTTTTTATGAAATTCTTATCAGTTTCATAGTAAAAAGCCTTAAATTTTGGCCAAGGCTCATAAAATTCACCAGAAGGGTGTACTCCCCAATTGGATTTTAAATTGGAAATAGTTGGTACATTTGGTAATATGTACTGCACATTCTGTGAGTTTCCGTGAATTCATCAAGTGATCTAAAAGGAGATGTCGCACAAAGTAAAAACCCTATGGGAGACAGACGAACAAACAGGGTGACAGACACTAAGATCACTACTGTAAACATGGTAAAAGCAGAAATTTTCGTGGGGGATTAAATTTTGTTTATTTCGTTAGTAAGATTTATCCACAACATTAAATCCAAACGTATCTAATTAAAGCAATAGTTATTACTATATATTATATGAATTCCACAAAATTTTGTCCACACGAAATAGATTTGAAGTTAAAATCCACGAAATTTTATCCCCACCAAAATAAATGATTATACAGTATATAGTATACTACCCGCTGAAGTGGGGCTATAATAAAACTGGCTGCCTAAGAAAATCCTACAAGCTACAGAAGCTGTTTGCCATCTTGATGCAACAAAAATAGCATTCCCATACAGCTGTTGACAGTGTTGTATAAATTTTAATTTGAGTAAGTGAAATCTGCATGCTTGGTTTGATCTTTGAATGATTGCAGTGTTAATATGCTTGTATTGCTTTTAATTTGCTTGTTTGTTTTTTGTTTTTTTTTTAATGCTTATGTATGTGCAAAATAGCTATGTTAACTTATTAATTTGCATGCATTATATGTCTTTTAATATGTATGTTGGTTTTAAAAGCTCCTTGGAGCTTATTTTTATTGTTTTACATGTACCGACTTTTAAATAAATATTACTTGACTTGACTACCACCCCCCCTTTTCCAAATCAGAAGTATGTTTTAATTCATTGATTAGCCATGATTTTAATGAATAAGGTAGACATATAATAAGATGCTCCTTACTATATACAAACAAATTAATTAACATTTGTAAAGACAGCATCTAATGATTTTTAAGTCTCTGCTGGCAACAAGTAAATATTGACTTCAAGGGGGACAACTCTAATGCAGCATTTTTTCTTTTCCTGGTTAGATAGTTTCAATAATTCTGTTCGCTTGCTTCGGAAAATGACTGCACGTATTTCCTTTCATTTGACAGACAATAGCTTAAAAGCCATTGCAAGTCCAAAACAGTGAGGGAAGAAAATTCCTTCGTGAACCGGCATCTGTGACCCAACCCACTTCGAGTGATGACGAGTCAGTCGTATTTAATCAACATTTGAGCCGTGTATTAGCCGACTACGAAAAGAATGTATCTATAATGTTATTTTATATCAACAAATACTCACAAGCAACTTAAATTCCCATTACTTGATTTTTTTTTATGACAGTATCCTAACAGGGGATATCCCAAGCAGGAGTTCAGAGTTCAAAAGGAATTTTTCAGTGAAAGACGACTTTTCATTGGTTAATGATTATGAAACCACTCATATTCTTCAGCACCTAAATATCGGCCCAAATATAATCGTCCTCCGGACACTGTAGTAATTGGTAACATAAAAAACAATACGAGGGGCAAGGATTTGTATACAATAAAAATCCTTGGCATGGGACAGATACTAGGGAATAAATAGGTGATAAAAACTATGAAATTGTGTCTGTAATCTGGTCAAATATGAAAATGATTGAAGAGGGTGGTCACGTACACGTCAGTTTTCGTACCATATCCAACTATGCGAGACATAATTAAGAACGATAACTCTCGTATGTTTGATCGTGCAGAGGTAATCATCATATATTTTTTTTAAGATAAATCAATATATTTGGAATTTGTGTAATAAGGTTTCAATGTTTTTCTGCCACTTTATAATAAAAAATAAGCTTCTACGAGTTATATCATTTCATTGTACAATTTACCCTTAAACCTGATTTTCTATTAATTCTTCCCTTTAGATACTAATTAAATTAATAGATAATTATAAACTAAAAATGACAAAGTTCAAAATATGTTTTTGTGAAATTATTTGATTAACAATTGTTCCTGCAACAAATTTTTGTGATCTACCTCACTACTGTACTACTGTACTCGGTTGTATATTGAAGTACATGGTTGTATATTGACAATAATTCGACACCTGTCAGAAAACATTTACACTGCATTGGAATAAACAATTAATTCAGTCGTAACAAGTGACAAATTAACAAGGTATCCAAGGCCTTACAGGTGACAAATGAAACTATACGAGACAAAGAAAAGATTGCATACTTCTCTGAAATAATGTATGGGGATATTTGCTTTTAACAGGGACAATATATTTTGTCCCGCTTTTAACCAGAGACATTTTTGGTAATAACCTTTTCTATGTTTTAAAATCATGTAAAATTTTAAGAATAATAAAAAAAACAAACACAAATCGAACGAAAAGATTATCAAAATTACAATAATTTTCTGATGGAAACTACTACATCGGGCAAGGACATATATTTAGATATCTAAATATACATCCTTGCATCGAGTGAGCGGTTGCCCTCTTGAATAAGAACGATTTACACGATTTACACCAAAATTTGACAATTTTAAACTCAAAATGGAACTAGTTTGCTCAATACCTAAACTGACAAAAATGCGATATTTTTAAAGAACAATTATTGCAGATATTGGAACTAGGTCCAACTACTTTTAGAAATGAATTACAAATTAAATATTTCGAGTAGAACGGGGTGGGTGTCTTGGGTTTTTCACGATTTCCATAATGCATATAATCGAGAAAAACGGGTCTAAAATTAAATTGAAATTGGAACTAATTTCCGAATAATTTAAACTGATAAAAATCATACCATTAAAATCAGAAATGATTGAAGTTTATGAAACCAGGTCCAACTAAATTTCATAATGAAAATTTAAAACATAAAATAAAATCAATATTTCTTGTAACATTCCCATTCACTCCAATACTAATTACAGTCAGTACGATGACAAGTGGATTGGTCACGTGATTACTGACCAAGACCGATAAAGCTGACCTTTATTGAAAAAATTCCGACAAGTGTCAATGGGACAAAGTCTGCACAAATCATTTTTTCTTATTCGACCTCATCAGAAACGGCAGAAACGAATTCATTTCTTTATATATTTAGGCATAAATCAATTACTACTTCTGAATGCACCATATTTTTCTTACAATTTCAAGGAGACGGATTAAGATTGTTTCTGAATCCTTTTGAGATAAATTTTGTATATGTTAATACATTTTATGCTTGTATGTCTTATTTAATTTCAATAAATATTGTTTAAACTAAACACAAACAACCGCGGATACAGGAATGTGATTTCTTTGCAGTATTGATCTTTGATGCAGATTTTGTGCGCTATCAGTCTTATGTTTCTAAGTATGATGACTAGTATAAACCCCCTCCCCTTGAGTCCAGAGTACGTCAAAATTAGAGTCCAGTTTTTTAATTTTTATATTGAATAGTACAAAATGCTTTGACTTTTAAGTTTAGGGAGTCCATGGACCCAAGTGTTTAAGCGGCCAAAGTACGCCCGGCAACATAAGGCCAAATCCCGAGTCCAGAAAAGGGGTTATACCCTCGATCAAGTAGGATTGATCATTTGGCATAATCATGGTTTATCCTAATATGAGGAAGGCACAGCCTTGAATGCCAGCGAAGAAATTCCAGACTTTTACCCAGCTTTACTACTATTCATACAGTATCGAGTGATTAATTATAATAATAAATAACGCGCGGCATGTAAAAGCAAACATAAGCTCTATAGAGCTTTTAACCGACATACATATAAACATAATTAAAACACACAAGCACAAGATACTGAGCAGTTAAAAAGCAGTCATGAAAGTGATTACTCGGGACGTTTGACGACAAGCGTGTTTTCAACGTTTCAATAGCGAAATTTCTGTTTTGAGCAGTAATCAGCGTCTTACATCACAACTCGTTCGCTTCTGTCTTAGTACTTCCTCCAATTTGCACCACGATTTTGGCAACAGGATGATTATACAGTCTCAAAAAACATTTTTGTGAGTAATCAATATTCATGAGACAATTTTTTCATTTACCAATCGAGTCAAAAGGTTCAGCCGGGCAAACGAACGTACCAGCCTACGACCAGGCAATTGATTTATAGAAAACGATTAATAATCATTTATTTCAAAACTTTAAAGGGTACCCATCCCGAACCGAATTATCTTTTTGGTGTGAATAGTATCAAACCGTCTCAAAGCTTTCTCAACTTGTATACCTTTCAAGTTTTGAAAAATTCCATACCCAAGGTTTGTCAACATTTTCATTGATCAAAGGAAAAAAAAAATTAAAGGGAATTTGAGCAAATTTGAAAAATAAGTGCTACGTCTTATGTGCAAGACTTCACAGCTCAACTCTACAATTTATAATTCAGCCTATATACAATTCATATTCAGCCTTAGCATATTATAATTTATGATTCAAATCCCCAACATATATAAATCATGCTATACCACATCGCCTAAGTTTACTCAGTTTAGGGGACCCTGTCCTAGATAGGCCTACCATATCCTTAACCTAAACACTAACCACAGGACACTCAAGCCCTGTTCCTAACTTTAACCCTAATCCATGATCAAAAACATTTTGGAGCTGATTTTTTAGAAACAAAATTTTTTTTTTGGCTGCCAAAATGATGAAAAATATTTCTGAAGAAGGATTTCTGCCCAAAAAAGTAATGTAAATTTTGAAAAAAAATTGTTGGTACACGTGAATTTTTTTTTTCACGCGAAAAAAATTTTCTGTCAAGAAAAAAAAAAACATACCCCCCCTTTCAGGTTAAATGGTTGGTCCCAAACCAAAGCTTTCTGTAATAAATGTAAATGCAAAGAAATCACCGCCCTAAAGTAGTGGATCCCCTAAAGTAAATGAAGGCCGAGCGCATTGCAATCTCAACTCTGATTTACGTAGTTGTCGGTCCTTGAACTGAATTATTACATTTCCTGTGTAGCGTGTAGCAGACACCAACTTGTCTTCATTTGAGGATTGCCAATTTTCAGAATTACTTGAGCATTATGTTATTTAAAAGCATATGCCATTTCATTTTGAAAGTTTTCAGTCAAAATATGACAGCATCACAAAAGGCCAGTGTTCAAATAACAATGATTGAGGGAATTGGAGATATTATTTTATCAGGGATGAAAATTCGGAATATTGGCAAAGTGGCCACCTAGGCCCCTGCCAAGCAAAATATTTTACTAGCCCTGCACTATATTGTCAACTAAAATTTCAGGATATTTCAGTAGCAACCTGGGCTACTGGTTTTAAAATTTTAGTAGCCCAGGTCAAATTTTAGGGGCCTTGGGCTACTGGGCCCCTGGTAATTTGCATCCCTGTTTATCTTCATTGACTTCAAGGTAAGACATTATCTCATTCGTAATTTCATTTTCAGTTTATTTAAGTTCATTTGAGGTATTGAATTTCACTGTGAGAGGCTTTGAGTGTCCTCTGCACCCTCACCTACATTGAATCTTTTTTCGGAGTGACTGCGGACTGCAGTCTGTTACGGAGGGTAAAGTTCCAAAAAGACCACTTTGCTTCATTTTTGTTGACTTCTTAAAATTGTTATCCGTGGTTTGTTCAAGGAGGCATTTCTCATAACAACAAACGTAATTTTGCCGGGTCATGAAGAGGCACTGATTAATCGATGATCTGACAAGTCAAAAGAAGTCAAAGTTGAAAGTTATAGAAGAAGCTTATGGCTTGAAACTACAGGCACTTGTTTCATGGAAAATGTCAGCCCTCCCTCTCTTGGCAAAAGAGTGGGAGGGACTGACATTTTTAATGAAACAGGTGCCTGTGAAAAAAAAAACAACTTCTAAACTGTTGAACGGAAATGTCACGGTTCATCGTCAATGTGACCATGGAAGCACGAACTAGTTTCCGACTGAGCGGATTGCCGTTATGGTAACCTCCTGAAATGGCAAGGATACCAGAAGTCCGTTGAAACACGAGACATATGATTTAAGTAATAGGAGAATTTTTTGACAATAATTTTCGAGTTGACTGGGCGACAAAAAGAAGAAAAATGACAGTTTTGCAAAAAAAAATGTATAAGGAAACTGACTCTCGTTATGTTGAGAAATGAAATTAGCCAATGAATGAAGTTGATTTTGTCATGTGATCTTTTGGTCGCACAAAAAAGGTCACGTGACAGGCAGAAAGAAAATCGAAGGCACCAATATATATCCTTGGATGGCATTCTTACCATAAGTTCCAGCTTCGCTGGCATATTAAAAACGACATGTTTTGCAATTGTGATTGGAATTTCTTGAAAAAATGATAAAACCGATCTATCTTGTCTTTTCTTGTGAGAGATCCTAGTTCAGTAAAATTCATTTAGAATCGAAGTAATACAAAGATTCACTTATCTTTTTTAGCCTGGTCGAACCTGTCACAACCTTGCGCGATCGTCAGCATGGGTCAGGATCCCAGGCTATTATCTTTTTGCGTTTGTTTCCCCTAAAACATTACCATGCCCCTTTTTGCTAATAGGCATATCCCCAAAAGAAATCTCTTTTCAGAGCGTGGGATAAGAAAGAAAATAGCATATAATTTAAGAAATATAATTTTTAAGAAATTATTAATGGTTTTATATAGAACAGTGTCTTATTTATAGTCCCGGTTTAGTCCCACCCCTATGGAAATTTTCTATGTTTAACATGGGAGGTGGGACTAAACCGGGATTATCATAAGACATGCACTGTTTTACAGAGAACAGTGTCTTATATATAATCCAGGTTTATTCCCTTCCCTATGGAAATTTTCTATGATTCACATGGGCGGTGGGACTAAAACGGGATTAAATATAAGACACTGTTTTATAGAGAACAGTGTCTTATAAAATCCAGGTTTAGTCCCACCTCTATGGAAATTTTCTGTGTTTGACATGGGCGGTTGGACTAAACCGGGATTATATATAAGACACTGTTTTATAGAGAACCTGAGTGTCTTATTTATAATCCCGGTTTAGTCCCACCCTGGGAAATTTTCAATGTTTACATGGGCGGTGGGACTAAACCGGGATTATATATACTGAGACACTGTTTTATAGTGAACAGTGTCTTATTTATAATTCCGGTCTTGTTTGTGGACCCATGATTTAGCAAATAAAAAAATTATGTATTCTGTATTCTGTGCAAGGGTAAAATTTTGATAGGTATGAAAGTTGTTTACAACCGTTACGTTCTTCGTAATTTCTATTCTTCCACACAGCTTTGCTATAATTGTGCCTTTGCATCCAATGTTTATTGTGTTTAAAGTTCGGGTTTCCCCTTGGAGTCGGGATAAAGATAGCTCGTCGTGTTTCTAACAATTGTTGTTAAATATTTATATAATAGTAACTGATGTATACGGCAATATCGTAATACATAGACTGCCCGAGAGCCATGGTATGGACCAAAGGAATGATATGGCCCAAGCCGAAGGCGCGGCGGATATATCATTTCTCAGGTCCATACCATGGCCTCGAGGGCAGTCTATTTACGATATTGCCGTATACATCAGTTACTATGGTGTTTATTGCATTGAATAAACCGAATAAATAACATTGTTTGTTATTCTTTTTTTTTTATTTTTCCGTTTGAGAGTGTTTAAAAGCGTAACGTTTTTTCTATTTTATTTATTTACAAAATGAAAAACAGCAATCCATGTAATTATTTTACTCATAAATATATTTATCGGCAATATGTACATTTTCCTCTTTGATCTTAATGACTGATATTGTCAGTATCTCCGTACTGACCTGATACAAGAAAATATCAGGCAATGACGTCACGAATATGACGTCATTGCTCTTATGACGTTGCCGATAAAAACAATAATTGTAGTTTTGAAGGTCCCGACGGAAAATATCACTAGTCTCAGAGCTCGTCATATCGGACTCGCTGCGATACGGTGATATTTTCTGTCTCGACCTTCAAAACTACCATTATTCTATATATCTAAGTTAATATTCCACTTCTGTAATCTTCAGTTAACTAATATTCCAGTGAACACTTAACGTTGTTAAACCAAATTCTTCTTAAATTGACGTCACAAGTCAACCGATCGGTCAATATCTGGTATTGACTGCAACTACCGGTCCATATCTGGTATTGACTGCAACAATCGGTCCATACCAGATTTTTTTGGACCGATGGCATCAATACCGCAAGATAGAGAATGTCATGTGATTGGCTTAAGGCCAATAGAATTCCTGATTTTTTACTGATATGCAATAATCTTAGATATATGAAAGTAGAATCAGTTTAATTTTGCGCATGTGTGAGTAGATTTACGGAATGGAATTGTTATATTGAGAACTATCATGAACAATATACTGTAAATATAACCGCTCTCCAATTGACCTCAATGAACCCTGTATTGGCCTGGGACAATACAGGATTTGCCTCTATTTGTCCGGGCTGAAAAAGCTGTATTAATATCTCTAGGGCTAAACCATTAGTACGACACATGCTGTGTTTGCCATATTAAAGTACGCACAACGCTGTAGCTATTTTTTTTAAATAAGACCCAAAATAAAACATTATGTATCATTTTCTAATTTTTTGCCGCTACTCTTGGTATATTTACGTAATAATCAAAGTTCGAGTAAAAATATTTTCCATAATTTCACTCAAATTTGGAAGAAATTCGATGTGGGAGTGATGGATGAATGATCTACGCAAACCAACAAACCAATGAAAAGACGCCAAATGCATTGTTGCCATGGATTAGTAATTTGCATATAAGGTACTTGTTTGTTGTTTATTCGGATGGCCAATGAACAAATAGAATTTTGATTTGTTTACTAATTTACATAACAATGTTTAGGTAAATCTGACTCAAAATTTGCAGAACCAAAATTCCAATTACCATTTACTTTTATTAAAATAGATTTGTTTACAGGTAAAAACTTTTTGTTGACACGGAGTCAAGTAATTACATAAGTAATTTTTTGCTTCGCAATCGAGATTAACTCCCGACCCACGTGTTTTGGTTAATCGACGGACCCGGGCATTATAACAATTATTGCAGGTGTTCAGTTAACCATGCATACTCCCTCTGTTTTCGACTCAAATTTTCTGTTAAAATAACATAGAAGGGTAATGGAAACTTTTTAACCCTTTGTTGTAAAATTATGATAATGCATGGCCTGAAGCGGCAAAAAAAATTGGCTTTCCATTGGTGAATGCCATGTCATCCTTAAACATTTACTTAAAAAGATATTTGGAGAAAAGTCGCGTCAAATTTCGTTGTGGCTACTTTTAGGACTGATTTTATCATATTATTTAATAATAGGAAATTCTCAAAAATCTTTGAGTTAGTCCTTTTCGGGCAAATAAAGGCTGCATAACATGTCCAGATACAATTCTATAAGAGAATTATACCATTACTAACCCTTATAATGCCCCTATAAAATCCCGAGTATAAAATATAACGATCATTTTGTAAATGTAATTAAAATACAGGAACTGAAATGAATAAATTTCGTAGAAAAATTGTTGAAATAGTGGTTTTCCTAGTATTAAAACATTCGAAGGCATCAATAGAGTGTTGACTTTTACACGGGCTTTTACAACACGTTCAACTATTAGATATTATGGATGGTGTGAGAAGGCAAGGGGGATGACAGAGATTTACTATTGGTGGTTATTTGTTTAATGGGAATTAGTAAGCATTTAATTGTCTGTCTTTGGTCTTGTGAATTCATAATACATCAGTCTCAAATAATCTGCTGTACTTAAACAGTTAAAGTGTTATAAAGTGCCAGTAAATGTAAAAATATTTACAATTCATAAAATACATTTTCGTCATCACACTGTGATTTGTGATAAGCCGGTTTCAATGTCAGATGAAGACAGTCAATATCTACTGTCATGGTTCCTACAATTACCCAGAATGGATATCGTTTTCTGTTTGAATTTCAACAAAGATATTTTAAACATTTGTGAATAAAACTTATTATAACTTCATTTACTGTCCACGATCAAACGATTACAATCGATTGCATGATTATTGCAAAGCACTTGAATCGATCGCAATCGATCCTAACCGTGTTCACATTAATCAGTAATCGTCTCTGTTTGAATCGATTTTTATTTAGATTACCTCTTTTTGTGGAACTGAATATAGTCTATCAGCTAGCTCATGAAAAAAAAAAATGCTGGATACCCCGGTAGACAGCATTTTTTTCTTCCAAATCTGTTCAGTTACAATAGATCTTTAATTTTTCGGATGTTATACTTTACGGAATCTGCCGAAATTAGGTACAACAAGGGGCTCTTTAAGGGTACTTAACTATTAATAAAAGCCTTATAGACACATTTTTTTTCATGAAAGATCGTAGTCTACCCTCATTAAGGTATGCTGCTTTATTTAACTTTGTTGTCTGAACAAAAACGACATTAGTAAAAAGTTCACTATCATAGAAAACGGACAAGCCTTGTAAAAAAGGGAAATAACTTCAATCAATTCCAATGTCATGTTTTGTTATGCCTAGGAAACGCCTTCGTGAAGGTTGATGTTTAAGATTTTAGGCAGACATATAAAAACACATCAGCTTCCATTTCTACATTTATCCAGACCAGAGACATTTTTATATGTCTCTGTCCAGACAAAGACGATAGCAAGATACAATTACAAAATTTGACAAAAGGGACCAAACTCACACTCTCCATTCATACTAACAAGACTAAACGACCATACAATATATATATACTGTACACATAACAGTTTACTTAACAAATATTTCAAATTCTGTACTGTGAATTATAATTTCCCGGTCCCAAATGGACTAGCATTCAATTGCCATTCAAATATACAAGACAATGACGTGAGACATTTAAAACAACGGCAGTAGAATAAAGAACGAACAAGGGAAGTGATGATCACAAAAATAAAAACGGGAACACAGGAAAACAAGACAAAATAAGGGATTGAGACAGCCACAAGGCACGGAAACTTAAAATACGATAAAACTTCATTTAATGTTGAGTGAAAGAGCTGCACCCTGTCTTGTTCCTATACCGTTTATTCTTATAGACACGATATTGAGACCGTATTATTAAAAACCATTCTACATGTCAATTTAAATTAACAGAATAAATCAGATATTTATTCACCGTTGTCACAACCGTCCCCAAGATTCGTCAGATGATGCTCTAGTACTGCTGTTTTGTTAATATTCAGAACATTTGCAACCATCAGTACATGCCACGCTTTGTGATACGCAAGAACACCTTCTGATTGAACTGTTTGTTTTGCAACAACTGATTAACACCAAGAGTGCTATAGAGGTAGGTTCTTTTTTTATCCAGTTTACTGATAATTCATTGTTCTCAGCAACCTATCCATGCTCTTCAACCCTACCAACCCTTACGAACCACCTGAATATCGATCTCAGAGTTCACATTGTTAGTGCTTATGTATTTTACGTTATATCGTATATATCATTTTAGTTTTGTCTTCGTTAGTGATGTTTGTAGTACCGACTTGTCCTTTTTTAATGTTTGAATACTAAGGTTATTTACAAAAATTCAAATTTTACCATGGTACTGTTTGAGAGTTAGGGAAGTTTCATGTACCATGGATTTTTGATTAGTTATGTCTTGGGGTTAAAAATGACATTAACCAATCAGCTACCAAATGGATCCTTCAAAAAACATATTTGCCTCACTAACAGTGTGACGAGTGCTGTTAACAGAGTAAGACATGCTTACAGTTCCGGAGAACCTGATGTCACTCTCAGTCTCATGGGAGTTCACACTGTGCGTGCCTTGGTTTTGAATGAGTTTTTTTTTTAATTCTATGCTTTGTAGCTGTATAACGTCTTTGTTTTCTGTGTTCTGGTTTTTGCCGAGCGTTTAACTTCGATTTTTGTAGATGTCAATCCTTTCAGTGTTCCTTTGGTATTCTATTTCCGTCGCTTCAGGAGAAGGCGAGTCAACATTTGCCTCTTAA
>MJUU01049766.1:125888-139024 GCA_002080025.1 Modiolus philippinarum
GGTCTTGAGAGCCTCTTTTTTCTAAACCGTTCCAGATATGAAGTTAATATTTGCTATGTGAGTCTACCACCATGAGTTACAGACCAAGTTCGAGTTTGGTTCCGGTACATTAATTTTGGATGGAGTTATGGCCCTTTGACTTAGAAAATTTTGGTAAAATATAGGTTTTCTGGACTTTTTTTCTAAACCGTTTCAGATATGAAGCTAATATTTGCTATGTGAGTCTACCACTATGAGTTACAGACCAAGTTCGAGTTTGGTTCCGGTCCATTGATTTTGGACAGAGTTATGGCCCTTTGACTTAGAAAATTTTGGTAAAATATGGGTTTTCCGGACTTTTTTTCTAAACCGTTCCAGATATGAAGTTAATATTTGCTATGTGAGTCTACCACCATGAGTTACAGACCAAGTTAAAAACAAATGCACCAGTAGGCTTATATGTTAACAGTCAGAAAATTTTCTAAATAATGTACATACCAGTAATGTTTTTTTTATTAATTTACACAGTAGTACAGAAAGATTGTGGTTATAAATAGACAAGATGGATCCAGGTGAAGAGGATGATGATTTTGGTGACTTTGGTGGATTTGAGGTAACACTAATAATCTCCCCTTGCACAGTTGTTTATTCAATATTTACGTTTTTGTGAATGTTTCTCTTTTTTGTCATCTACAATTTTTGTCGCATAAAATGAAGATGATATAAAAACAGTAGTCTGTTTACAAATGAGAAGAAAACTTCTTGCTTAGAAAGAATTACTGTAAACATAGAGATTTTCGCTATGTTCGCAAAAAATGGAAAAAGTCATGGAAAATCTACTTTAATTTCCTTTGCAGTACAGATTTACACTTATACTGATATTGAATTACATTTGCAGTCATGGAAAATCTGCTTAAATTTCCCTGGCAGTACAGATTTCCTTTCCTACTGACATGGAATTACTTCAGTGTATGGCTATTTCATAAAACAGTTTGTACATATATCAATATGTTGTTAAATGTTGTGCCTTTCTTTATACAGGCAGCTGACCCGGTCCTACCTAATGTAGCACAAGTACAGGCATCTGGTATTGAAGCTAGTCCTTCACCTTGGGCTGTTTTTGCTGCAGGTACGCTTATTTTCTGCTTATTTATTGTGTTGGGTTTACACTGAACTTGACACAAGATTTTCTGAACATTTTAGCTCACCTGACCCAAAGGGTCAGTGTGAGCTATTGCCATCACTTGGGCCATAATTAAAAAAAAATTTGTTTCCCCTTACCCGACCTTATCTAATAATGTTGAGTAGGTAGGTAGGATGAAATTTTTTTTAATCATATTTACGAAAAAGAGGTTAGAAATAACTGTTTTTTATCCAAATTTGAGTAAAAAAAAGTTTTTCTCTGAAAAGTCAATAAAATTATTTGAGTAGGGCCATTTTTTTAGGGTCGGTAGGGTAAGGGGAAACAAACAATATTTTAATTTTGGCCTTGGCATCCGTCGTCCATCCGTCCATTAAACTTTTCACATTTTCATCTTCTCGTCTGAAACCACTGAAGCAAATTCAACCAAACTTTACAGGAATGATGTATGGAAGGTCCTTCACAAAGATGGCTCATTTCATTCTGATCCGATAAAAAACATGGCCGCCAGCGTGGACCTAAGGTTTAACATTGGACCCTATGGGAAAAATCACAAGGACCCTATTGGAAAAATCACACTTTCATCTACTCCTCTGAAACCGCTGAGGCAAATTCAACCGAACTGTACAAGAATGATGCATGGAAGGTCCTTTACAAAGGTTACTTATTTTATTTCGATCTGATAAAAAACATGGCCACCAGGGCGGAACTTAGGTTTAACATTGGACCTTATGGGAAAAATAATATTTTAATCTTCTGCTCTGAAATGGCTGAAGCCAATTGAAGCAAACTTAATAGGAATGATGACCTAAAGGTCCTTAACAAAGATTGCTCATTTCATTCTGATCCGACGAAAAACATGGCGGCCAGCACGGAACATGGTTTAACATCGGAGCCTATGGGAAAATCACATTTTCATCTTCTTCTCTGAAAAAACTGAAGTGAATTCAACTGAACTTTACAGGAATGATGTATGGAAGGTCCTTTACAACGATTGCTCATTTTGTTCTGATCCAATAAAAACATGGCCTCCAGTGTAGAACTTCGGTTTAACATTGGACCCTATGGGAAAAATCACATTTTCATCTTTTCCTTTGAAAATGCAGAAGCAAATTCAACCAAACTTTACAGGAAGGATGTATGGAAGATCCTTAACAAAGATTGCTCATTTCGTTACAATCCATTAGAAAACATGGCTGCCAGCACGGAACATAGTTTATCATCGGACCTTATGGGAAAATCACATTTTCATCTTCTCTTCTGAAACCACTGAAGCAAGTTCAACCAACCTTTACAGGAATGATGACTGAAGGTACTTTACAAAAATTGCACATTTCATTTCAATCTGACAAAAAGCATTGCCTCAAGTGCAGAACATAGTTTAAAATTGGAGCCCAGTATGAGAAAACCATCCTTTTCATCATCTTCTCTCAAAACAATTAAAGCAAATTATACTAAATGTATAGAAGGTCCTTTGCAAAAATTACTCATTTCAATAGTATCAGACAAAACGCACGGGTGCTTATAGAGAACATACCTAAACACTATACCCCATTGTTGAAAAACATGATCATTTTTGGTCATGCGTGGCATAGAAGCGTTTTGTCAGGAGAGCAATACAGGCTCAGTCTCTGAGCCTCTAGTCATTTTCTCCTCTGAAACCACTGTAACAAATTCAACCAAACTTTACAGGAATAATATATGGAAGGTCTTTTACAAAGATAGCTCATTTCATTCCGATCTGATAAAAAACATGGCCACCAGCACGTAACTTGTGTTTAACATAGGACCCTATGGGAAAATCACACTTTCATCTTCTCCTCTGAAACCACTGAAGCAAATTCAACAAAACTTACAGCAATGATGTGTTGAAGGTCTTTAACAAAGATTGCTTATTTTGTTCTGATCTGACAAAAAACATAGCCGCCAGTGCTGAACTTAGGTTTAACATTGTTCCCTATATGAAAGAGGACATTTTTATCTTCTCTTCTGAAACCGATAAAACAAATTCAACCAAACTTTACAGGAATGGTGTACTAAAGGTCCTTAACAAGGGTTGCTCATTTCATTCGGATCTAATAAAAAAACATGGCAGCAAGTGTGGAACTTAGGGTTAACATTGGACCCTATAAGAAAAATCACATTTTCATCTTCTCTTCTGAAACCACTGCAGCGAATTGAACCAAACTTTACAAGAATGATGTATGGAAGATCCTTTATAAAGATTGCTCATTTAGTTACGATCTGACAAAAACCAAGGCCGCCAGCGGGGAACAAAGTTTATATTTATATAAAATTGGACCTTTGGGAAAATCTCATTTGCATCTTCTCCTCTGACTGAAGCAAATTCAACCAAACCTTACAGGAATGATGTGGAGCAGGTGCTTTAGAAATGGCTCATTTCATTTCAATCCAAAAAAAAAAAAACCATATCCTTCAGCTGGAAACATAGTTTAACATTGGACCCTGTGGGAAAATCATCCTTTTCATCATCTGCTCTTAAACTACTGTAGCAAATTTAACTAAACTGTATTGGAATGATGTGTAGAAGGTCCTTTGCAAAGATTACTCATTTCAATAGTGTAAGAAAAAAACACTTGTGCCTATTGAGCTAACATTAGGCCCCCTTAGAAAAAGCATCATTTTTTGGTCATGCATTGCATAGAAGCATTTTGTCAGGTGAGCGATACAGGCTATGTTTCTGAGCCTCTAGTTCAGTGTCATTACCTATCAAAACTGTAAAGTGGACTTTTTACAGGGTAAATACTGCTGCATTGAGATAAGTTTGTCAACATGCCCAACAATTTATTCACTTTTGAATTCCCTCACCTGTTTATATAAATCCATCTTAGTGATGTTTGATTTCTCAAAATCTCCAAGTTTCTCGGCATTTGTGAAATAACAAAATGTGGAAATTGCAGCCAATTTTAGTTTTGCAAACAGCCTTCTTGACAACTATTCTTAGTAATAACCCTTGTCTGTAACAAAATCATGTCCTGTCTATTATTTTCTAGCTCACCTGACCCGAAGGGTAAGTGTGAGCTATTACCATCACTTAGCATCTGTCGTCTGTCCATTTGTTAACTTTTCACATTTTCATCTTCTCCTCTGAAACCACTGAGCAAATTCAACCAAACTTTACAGGAATGATGTACTAAAGGTCCTTTACAAAGATTGCTCATTTCGTTCAAATCTGATAAAAAACATGGCCGCCAGCGCAGAACTTAGGTTTAACATTGGACCCTATGGGAATAATCTCCTCTGAAACCACTGTAGCAAAACAACCAAACTTTATAGGAATGATGTACTAAATGTCCTTTACAAAGATTGCTCATTTTATTCGGATTCGACAAAAAACATGGTCGCCAGCATGGCACATTGGCCCTATTAGTAGGGTGCCCAAGCGACGATTTTTTCGAATTTTGGTTAACGGAATCACACACACCTGCATTATACATTTTTGGAAAGGGGAGACCATAGCACATCGATTTACAGAAATGATGTATGGAAGGTCCTTTACAAAGACTGCTCATTTTGTTGGAATCAGACATAAAAATGGCTCCCAGCATGGAACTTGGTTTTAAATTGTACCCCAGTATGAAAACATCTTTTTCTTCACGTGCACTAAAATTATTGAAGCAAATTCAGTCAAGCTAAGAATGCTTATTCTCTAATTTCTATCCAGTTTTCACACTTCCTGAACGGTGTGGAAACATTTGTTCTCCTCTCTAGAGAGGAGAACAAGTTTCGTGACATTTCCCGCCAAATTTATTCGGAATACAATCCTCGGAGTTTTTCGTACAGTCATTAGAGAAACAGTTTCCACAATTTAAACACGTTAATTATAAAATTTCTCACATCTCGTTAAATAAATTTTCAAATGTTTAAAAGCTCGGCAAGCCTCGCTTTCAAACATTTGCAAAATTTATTTAACTCGATGTGAGAAATTTCATAATCAACTAGTTCTTGTTGTGGAAACTATATTTTTGATTTGATCTGATAAAAAACAAGACCTATCAGCACATTTTAACCTAGGATCATCACTTTCATCATCTGTGGTAAGCATTTTGTCAGGTGAGCGATTCAGGCTCAGTGTCTGAGCCTCTAGTATATAACTTATTTCTTTTCCCAGCTATGAGGGACCAAACGGGCCAAGATTGCAAATATGCTGATTACCTAAAATTTTTATTTATCATCAGATTTTGATGGGATTTTTATGCCCCCAGATCGAGGATCAGTGGCATATTGTTTTTGTCCTGTCTGTGTGTGTCTGTCTGTCTGTGTGTCTGTCTGTCTGTGTGTCTGTCTGTCTGTGTGTGTTTCTGTCTGTCTGTGTGTCTGTCTGTCTGTGTGTGTTTCTGTCTGTCTGTGTGTCTGTCTGTCTGTGTTGTTGTGTGTCTGTTTGTCCGAAGCCTTAATCTACTTTTGAACTATGTAAGATAGACTTTTCATACTTGGCAAGTGTATAGGTCTAGTCAAGAGGAACATAAATATGCAAAAAAAAAATTTGGTTAGGTCAAATGTCAAAGTCACAGAGGTAAAAAAGGGATGAAATTGGCTGTTTTCACATATTTGACCGTAGAATCCTTATTATTTATCCTATATAGATGGAGTTTGTTTTATGTTATTGCCAATAAAATTGTGCAAATGTAGTATGCCAACAGATTTGAGGTAGCATTTACCATTTTTGAGAAACAAATTTTTAGCTCACCTTTTTTAGCTATTGCCATCACTTGGCATCCGTCGTCTGTCCGTCCATCTTTATTTTGTTAGCTCACTTTAAAAAATCTTCTCCTCTGAAATCACTTGGTCAAATGGAACTTAACTTCAACTGAATCATCACTAGGGTATCTAGTTTCAAATTTGTTATTTTGTATCTTTTAGGTCAAACAACATAGCTGCCATTACTAAAAATAGAACATAGGGGTAAATTACAGTGTTTGGCAAATAACTGAAACCTTTACAGATATAAAAAATCTGCTGGGGGGAAGGAGGGGGGTTAAAATGATCAGCATGAGAAGATCTACCCTTGCTAAAATTTTAAAGAAAATCTGATGACTCGTCTAAGAGTTATTGCCCTTTTTCTGTAAAATTTTCAAAATTTTGATGTTTTTTATTTTTTATTAAAAAAACTATAACAGATAGAGGTTAAGTTCAAATTGCAAAAATGTTCAGCATGTTGAGATCTACCTTCATGGAAATTTTGAAGAAAATCCAAGTTCCTATATATGAGTTTTGGCCCTTTATTGGTCAAATTCTTCATGATTTTATACTTTTTGTCCTATATTTCAAAAACGCTTTGAGATAGAGGTCAAGTTTAAATTGCAAAAATGTTCAGCATGTTAAGGACTATATTTTATTGAACACTGTCAAGTTTTCCGACCTCTTCCAAGATGGCCGCCAGCGGGGAACTTAGTTTACTATTTGACCTAATGGGAAAATTTGTACAAAGAACTTCTTGAGAATCACCTTGGCATGAATGATGCTGATGAGATGCTGACCAAGTGTTGTTACTTTGGTGTCGATCTGTCATCCAACATGGCCGCCATCGGGGATCTTAATTTTTATGCCCCCGTGAAACGAAGTTTCGGGGGGCATATAGTTTTTGGTCTGTCTGTCTGTTTGTCTGTTTGTCTGTTTGTCCACAAAAAACTTTAACATTGGGTATATCTTTTGAATGGTAAGTGATATGGCTTTCATATTTTGCATGTGCATTCCTTGTGGCAAGACCTTTTAATTGGTACCAGAATAGTTGACCTTGTGACCTTGACCTTGGCCTGTGAACAACTGCATAAAAACTATAACATTGAGCATATCTTTTGAATGGTAAGTGATAGTTCTTTCATACTTTGCATGTGTATTCCTTGTGGAGAGAACTTTCAGTTGGTACCAGAATATTTGACCTTGTGACCTTGACCTTGGCATGTGACTGTCCGGTAAAATTTCACCAAAAAAATGAAATTATATTGTTTTATTTTATATGTATATAGAAATTAAACTCATTTATGATGAAATGTTTCTTGATATCTATAGAAATTTTTTTTGTAAAAAAGATTTTTTAAATCATTCAGCATATTTTCTTCATTTATTCACTTTCGTTTTACATGTATCTATATATGTATTATATCTATCAAGGATGAGGGATGTTACTAAAAATATCTATTATTTCATTTCTTCTCTTCTGTGTATACCTCCACTTTTGGGGAACCAGTATTGATGATCCCTGGTGTAATCAAAGTACTGATAACACTGATAAACAGAACACAATGAGTTGGCTATAAATGTTCCAAAAAGGAGGGGAGGGTGAAAATTGTTTTCTTAATAATGCTTGGATAATGATTGGAGGGGTTCATTTGGGTGACTTCTGTGTTTGCATCCAATTGCAATCATCATTTGATGTGATTAAACTTTTCTGTTGATACCAGAATTTATTTCTACAAATTATTTTGTCAGAAGGACATTCATTGTTCAAAGTTGCTAAATGTTTCTTCTTTACTTCTACCCGGGGTTAACATTGGACCCTATGGGAAAATGCATACAAAGAACTTCCTCTTGAGAACAAATGAATGGATTTGAACCAAACTTGGCATGAATAATGCTAATGAGGTGCGGACCAAGTGTTACTACTTTTGTGGATCTGTCATCCAACATGGCCGCCAGCGGAGAACTGAATTTTAACATTGGACCCAATGGTAAAATGCATACAAAGAGCTTTTTGAGAACCACTGAATTGCTTTAACCATACTTGGCATTGATAATGCTTATGAGATGCTGACTAAGTATTTTTACTTAGGTGATGATCCGTCATCGTATATATCCCACAGCATTGGACCCTATGGGAAATGCGCACAAAGATCTTCTAGAGAACTGCTGAATGGATTTAAATCAAACATGACATGAATGATGCCTGTCAGGTGCTGACCAAGTGTCACCAGCTGTGAACTTAATTTAACAAAAGATTTTCTTCTAGTGAACTCCTGAATAGAAGCTGACCAAATGTTGTTTTTTTGGTGCCGATCCATCGTCCAATATAGTCGCCAGCAATGAATTGGACCCTAAGGGGAAATGCACACCAAAGATATAATAGAAAAGCACTGAATGGATTCAGTTTAGCCGGTAAACATTGCATAAGTGAAACTTATGAGATTTTGACCAAGTTTGTTACTTTGCTGCTGATCCGTCTTCTGACATGGCCACCAGTGGCAAAACTAAGTTTGACATAGGACCCAAGGTGAAATGCATAAAAAGATCTTCTTCTCTGAAACTGCCTGAACAATTTCAGTAGAATTTTGATATGATAGTCCTTGGGTGACCCTCTTCAAAGTTTTATGTTAAATAGCTGCCATCAGGGAACGTAGATTAACATATTCCCTTTAAGTTTGGAAACTGCATTGAAAAATCTTCTCTGAAACTGCTTGAACAATTTTAATTCAATTTTATATAAGTTTCTGATTTTTATATACATACACCATCTAAGATGAACCATCGATTTGGAATTATAGTGCTGCAGGACCCAGGTGAGCGATACAGGCTCTTGAGAGCCTCTTGTTTGTTGGATCTTGATGCAGATTTAAACAAGAGGCCCAAAAGGGGTTCATCTGTTTCAGAATAAAGGGGTTGAATTTTGTGTTTTTATGGTAATAAACATTTATGAACTATGAAAGATAGACTTAAAACTTGGCAAGTGTATAGGTCTTGTCAAGAGGAATGTCATTATGCAAAAAAATTAGGTCGAAGGTCAAGGTCACAGAGGCTAAAAAGGGGTAAAATTGGGTATTTTCATATTTTTTATTGTAGAATCTGGGGGCATATGTAGTGTTTCACAAACACATATGGTTTTTCTTTAGATTCCCCTTGCTGTCAGCTTTCAGTCGCATTGTAAAGGGTTTGGTGTAGCTCTTACTGTTTTCCAGCTATAAGTTGTCAAAGGACCCATTTACAATTTTTTGAAGTATGTGAAGTCTTTACTTTTCATCAGATTTTGATGGGATTTTTTTCTATGGATATGTCTTGTTGTAAGCTTTTTTTAGTATGTCAACAGAATTGGCAAAACTTCTACCATTTCTGAGCTATAAGGGGTCAAAGGGCCAGAATTGCAATTTTTCTACATGTGTCCATCAAATCACTGTGTCAAGCTCCTTGCTGTGTCCACATTCATTTTAAAATTTCAGTGGTTGACATGCTGCTGGCATATCATGCTGTACTCTAATAAACTGCTTGGAAAGGATGTTTAATCCTATAATAAAGTAATAGCAGAGACATATTGATACAGATCTAGGAAACTCCTAGTTGATCCTAAGAAGAAATCTGTAATAACACACATTTGTGAGATATCCTGTGAATAACCAACTCCCAAACTTTAGTTGAAGCTTATAGCAGAGATTTTAACAAAAAGTTTTGACAAGAAATTGTAATAGATACTGCGTGAAATATCAAGAAAAAACAATTGTTAAATGATGATGTACAGTGTTGTGCCATGATTTAATTGCAAAGATATTTTTTACTGTGCATTTCATATAAAATCTCATCTTTTCAAAAAATTATTGAGAAGTCATTTCCCAACAAATTTTGCTGAAGTGCGTTTCAAAAGATTATTAATTGTATGGATTTAAATTGTTTGTTTGTTCGAGGTTTTACTATTATAAAACTTTATTGTGTCATGAATAAATCACAAATAAAATATTTTCAATTTCATTTGAGTTGATATCTAATAGAAATCGATAGGAAAGTATTTTTACCTAGTGTTTAAATTGTTGGAAAATAAAATGGGCATAGCAAAAATTACCACCAAATAAAAACAAATGAAATTTTAACAATTCTCTTTCTTCTAAAACAAATTTCATCAAAATCTGACAAGGAACAACATAATTTTTATTTTAAAAAAAAGGTGGCTTTTTACTTACAATGCTCAGTAAAAAAAGACTTTGATGTTAAATTATGGCACAACACTGTATAAATAATAACATTAGCATTGGAACAGTGTTCCTGTAAGGATCAAGTTTACAAATTTTGAAGATTTCCAAATATAGTGTTGCATCATTGGAGGGAGAATGTATGCCTGAAAATTAGCAACTTTAACAAGTTGATTATCTAATAGGTGAAAGCCCATTCACTAACATGATTAATATTGCACATATATCTTTAATAATTTCTTTCTAAAAAAAAACTGAACCATTCATTATTTGCAAAAAAAATTTAAACTAAAGATTGTTTGACATACTAATAAGCAAAAGTTTTTTATCAACAAAATAACCCATTGCATGGTAATACACAAAATAATGTTCATGCATGGTAATACACAAAATAATGTTCATTATATTTAGCCATTTATAGTTCAGTTACAAATAAGTACCTTAGTACCTTATGAAATGAAATATGTCACAACGCACAAAACTCCAAGGGGGGTGGGCGGGTATAGGAATTTCCAGCATGACATCATGTAGAAAAAACATTGCTTTGCATTTTTTTGAAATTTGTTAGCAATCAGATAAAGTCTCACACACACATACATAATTTTGGCTGATTTCATGCAGCATTATTATATTATATTCACAATTCATCATTTAACATACCAATATTCTTTCAGTAACACCCAATAATTCCTATAAAACTCGTCTTTTGTATATTAATTAAACAATCAAAGTCCTATAGAATTCTATCCTAAACCAATTGGTCATCGCTGGAGTATACAATTGCTTTACATTAGAATTTTATATATATAGAACGTTGATTGTTTAATTAATGGACATAAGACAGGAGATTTTGAGGAATTGTTTGGGGAATTTTTTAGGAATATTGTTATGTTCATTGAAGAATTACATATTTCATATGTTAATCAGTTAATGCTGCAGGCAATCGGCTATTAAATTATATGGGTTTAAAAATCAGGTTATTTACTATAAATCAAAATTTTTATACATGACACACATCCATGTAGACTCAATGTTCAAAATGTATTAGGAAATAAAAAAAAAATGCCCAATGAATATTTAATTGGGGAAGTTTTGCAATTGGGCGGATTTGTAATTCAACAGGGCGGAAAAAGTTACAATTGGGCAGAAAATAATTTGCAACTGGGCGGATTTTACTTTTTTCAAGTAGGCGGATTTCCTGAGATTTACCAGTAAAAAGATAAATGAAAACATCTATTAAAAACAAACAAAAACAAATGCACTTAACAAGGCAGAACTGTAGTCATATCTACATGGGGAGTCTCATGTGATTTTGTGTGTGTGTGTGTTTTTTTCTTAACGATTGAGGTTATCAAACGAAAAGGGGAATGTTAGATGAAAACTCTCAGAAATAAAACTATAATGATAAATCTTTACTACTTGTGACATACGCAATCTATTAGATCATTTAAAAAAGATACCTTTTTAAAACCTTTTTAAAATAAACATCAAATTACATGCAAAAACAGACTAAAATGAGTGTTGTTTCTTACTTTCAACCACAGATAAGACATGAGCATTGTCTTTCAAACAATATTTAAAAGGAAAAACATTCTGAGATATTGCATATTTACACATGTCTCGTAGGGCTTGAAACCTGTATCCCAAAACTTTATTATGCCTCCGCGACGATAAGTCGGGGGCATATTGTTTTACCCCCGTCCGTCCGTCTTCCATCCATCCGTCCGTCCGAGGGGGGTTCATGGTTTGTCCGCGCAACTCCTCCTACAGTTTTTATGCTAGAAAGTTTTTATTTTGCAGATCATTTGTACATATATTGAAGATGTGCATGTGATAAGGATTATGATTTTGGTTAATATTTGTTAAAAATATACATTGTTGAACTTATAGTCATTTTTTGTTGATTTTATGATAGAGGGTACATAGTTTGTCTGCGCAACTCCTCCTACAGTTTTGATGCTAGGAAGTTTTTACTTTGCATATTTTTTGTACCTATATTGAAGATGTGCATGTGGTAAGGATTATGATTTTGGTTAATTTTTGTCAAAATTATACATTGTTGAACTTAGTCATTTTTTTGGTGGTTTAGTAATAGAGGGTACATAGTTTGTCCGCGCAACTCCTCCTACAGTTTTGATGCTAGGAAGTTTTTACTTTGCAGATCTTTTGTACCTATATTGAAGATGTGCATGTGGTAAGGATTATGATTTTGGTCAATTTTTGTCAAAATTATACATTGTTGAACTTAGTCATTTTTTTGGTGATTTAGTAATAGAGGGTACATAGTTTGTCCACGCAACTCCTCCTACAGTTTTGATGCTAGTAAGTTTTTATTTTGCAGGTAATTTGTACTTATATTGAAGATGTGCATGTGGGAAGGATTTTATTTTGATGCATTTTTGGAAAAAATACACATTGTTGAACTTAGTCATTTATTGGGTGAATTATTATTAGGGCCCCGCCATGAAATGGCGGCGCCCTATAGTAATCAGCCTGTCCGTCCGTCTGTCCATCCATCCGTCTGTCTGTCTGTCCGTCCGTCAGCATTTTATATGGCGTATGATAACTCAAGAATGCCTTTACGGATTTTTACGATTTTTTCACTCAAAGTTCCACTTGACTGAAGGAAGCTCCCCCTTTTTTTTAAAGAAAATCGGAAAATGATTTTTGGGAAAAAAATTCATTTTTATATGAAAAAGTGCATATTTTGAGAAGTAGCTCTATGTTGTACAATAAATCAAGATTGCCGTCAGGGATTTTAATGATTTTGATACTCAAGGTTGAACTTTACCAAAGGAAGCTACCTTTTGTTCTTGTGAAAAATCTGAAAATGATTTTTGGGAAAAACTTCATTTTTATATGAAAAAGTGCATATTTTGAGAATTAGCTCTATGTGGTATATACTATGTGATAACTCAAAATTGCCTTCAGGGATTTTAATGAGATTTTATAAGGTTGAACTTTACCAAAGGAAGCTCCCATTCATTTTTGTGG
Source organism: Modiolus philippinarum (assembly GCA_002080025.1). Lineage (NCBI taxonomy): Eukaryota > Metazoa > Mollusca > Bivalvia > Mytilida > Modiolidae > Modiolus > Modiolus philippinarum. Next base: position 138,915 of record MJUU01049766.1, read on the forward strand.
AAAATCTGAAAATGATTTTTGGGAAAAAACTTCATTTTTATATGAAACAGTGCATATTTTGAGAATTAGCTCTATGTCGTACGATAACTCAAGATTACCTTCAGGGATTT
>MJUU01049766.1:160215-192498 GCA_002080025.1 Modiolus philippinarum
CCCCCCTGTATATAGTGATGGCAGTGTCCGTCAGTCTGTCAGTCCATCCGTCGCACATTTTTGGTCACAGTTTTCTCAGCATGTATATGCTGGAATGATTTCATATTTGGTCAGAAGCTTGATTATAACGAGTTGTAACGTGTAAGCTATTTTCAGGTCTGTCGTGTTGCTACTTCCTGTTTGCCGATGTGTTGAAGTTTTACTATAACACACTATGTATGAGAAATTTTCGTCACAGTTTTCTCAGCTTTTATATGTTGGAATGGATTCATATTTGGTCAGAAGCTTGATTATGATGAGTTGTAATATGTAAGCTATTTTCGGGTCTGTCATTGTTGCTACTTTCTGTTTGCCGATAGTTTGAAGTTTTACTATATCACACTATGTGAGAGAAATTTTCGTCACAGTTTTCTCAGCTTATATATGTTGGAATGATTTCATATTTGGTCAGAAGCTTCATTATGATGAGTTGTAACATGTAAGCTATTTTCGGGTCTGTCGTGTTTGCCGATATGTTGAGGTTTTACTAAAACACGCTATGTATGAGAAATTTTCGTCAGTTTTCTCAGCTTGTATATGTTGGAATGATTTCATATTAGGTCAGAAGCTTGATTATGATGAGTTGTAATGTGTAAGCTATTTTCAGGTCTGTCGTGTTGCTACTTCCTGTTTGCCGATATGTTGAAGTTTTACTATAACACACTATGTATGAGAAATTTTCGTCACAGTTTTCTCAGCTGGTACATTGTATATGTTGGAATGGTTTCATATTTGGTCAGAAACTTGATTATGATAATTTGTAATTTGTAAGCTATTTTCGGGTCTGACGTGTTGTTACTTCCTGTTTGCCGATATGTTGAAGTATTACTATAACACACTAGGTATGAGAAATTTTCGTCACAGTTTTCTCAGCTTGTATATGTTGGAATGATTTCATATTTGGTCAGAAGCTTGATTTTGATGAGTTGTAACATGTAAGCTATTTTCGGGTCTGTTGTATTGCTACTTCCTGTTTGCCAATATGTTGAAGTTTTACTATAACACACTATGGATGAGAAATGTTTGTCGCAGTTTACTTGAATTGTATGGTTTGGAATTATTTCAAATTTGGTCTGGAGCTTTATAATAATGAGTTGTAACGTGTAAGCTATTTTGAGGTCTGCAGTATTACCACTTCCTGTTTGCCAATATGTAAAAGTTTTACTATAACCCTTTATGGATAAGAATTTTTCGTCAGTTTATTTGGCTTCTATAGGTGGGAATGATTTCAAATTTGGACTGGAGCTTTATAATAATGAGTTGTAATGTGTAAGCCATTTACAGGTCTGTTGTGCATGCACTTCTTGTTTGCCGATTCTTTGATGTTTAACTATAACTAAACTAATGCTGTATTATTACTTCCTGTTTTTTTGGCTTGTATGAGTCTGGGGGATTTCAAATTTGGTCTGGACAACTGTTTAAAGAATTGTATTACACTTTGGAAGCGGGGGTATTCATTTGTGGCCCAGCGGTCCACAGTACTTCTAGTTAAAAGAAAATTTTGTATGTATTGTCATTGCCATCACTATTTATATAGTATCATTTGATTTCCATCTCAATGACCTGATACAATTGTAATGCTGATTTTTATTAAGCTTTGTATGATATACATGATAAGGCTTTTTATCACATTGGCATTTGCCTATATCTCTTTTAATATCTATTGTATTGAGCTAAACTATCAGATACATATCTTGTATAATAGGTACTCTTTTCTAATTTTCTGTTTTGTTTATTTATGGTATAATTTCCTTGTGATAATCAATGTATAATTTAGAACCCAAAAATAGAATGAAGAAATTTATGATGTTGTCTTGAATCTCTATTAATTGTGTTGCAATAGAATTTTAATATTTATTATGAACATTCCATGGCTTTTTTCACACTTTTATGTATAGATAGAAAAAAAAGGTGATACAGTGAAACCTGTCTAATCCGACACCTGAGTATTCCAACATCCTGTCAGATCCCACATAATTTATTGGTCTCAAAGACAACTTTTAAATGGTTTCAAAACCTGAGTATTCCGACATCCTGTATAATCCGACACATTTTTATGGTCCCGTAGTGTGTCGGATTAGACAAGTTCCACGGTATTAGCCTTTTAGAATCTAACGTCAGCAGAGCTTAAACAACCTCTCATTTTAGTGATTAGATTTTGCCATGCATGTATGGCTTTTACACCAGCTGCTACATGAAGTTGGTAGAATGTATGCAATACCTACAATCATGTCTTTGCCATAGAATATTAAGGTTGTCAGAGGTAGGCCGTATAATTATTTATTGGCAATATGTACATTTTTATCTTTGATCTTACTGACTGATATTGTCAGTATCTCCTTACTGACCCGATACAAGAAAATGTCAGGGAATGACATCACGAATATGAAGTCATGATTCTTGTTACATTTCCCATAAAAACAATAATAGTAGCTTTTAAGGTCTCGACAGAAAATATCACTAGTATTACAGCTCGTCCTATCGGACTCGCCGCGATACGGTGATATTTTCTGTCTCGACCTTCAAAACTTCCATTTTTCGATATATAAAGGTTATCATTTTACAATATTTTTAAGTTGCATGGGCTATATCTGACATTCTATTACACTGGTTTGCTGTAAAACCCCCTGAAATGATTAAAATGATAAAATATTTTATCTACACCAGTGATGTGATATTTCCGCGGAATTGCAGATTTCTGCCGATCAGGTTGTTGCTGAAACCGTTTTTGTATACTACTTCTGATTTCTGGTTATTTCTGTTTTTCTACGGGACTTCCTTTAACCAAATCACATCCTTGCTACACTAGGTTTTTCCTCAGATGGCTTAAAAGGTCTTATCATTATGTACTATTCAGCTGAAATATTTGCCCTCCAACATCCATGTTTAAGTTATAAGGCCATAACTGGCTGTTAAGACCAAATGTTTTTTCTTTCTAACTGAAAACTGAAATTGCAGGAAGGACCATACAAAACTATGGTGATGATGTGTTTGTTTGTCTGTCCTTGTAGCGAATAATTAAGGCCCCACCACATAGTGGCGGACACCCTATAGTAATCACTTTGTCCGTCTGTCTGTCCGTAACAAAGTCCTGTCGGGTGTCCGTAACAAAGTCCTGTCTGGGCTATAACTTTTATGTCTTTTTAGGTAGGCTTTTGATATTTTGCATTTAGGTGGATCACCTTGAGATGATGTGTCATGTACTATGATTGATGACCTTTGACCTTGAGTTTTGTCATCAATGTCAGATCATTTGTTTTATAAAGAAAAGTCCTGTCTTGGCTATAACTTTTTTTGTCTTTTTAGGTAGACTTTTGATATTTTGCATGTAGATAAACTACATTAAGACAAAGTTTTATGTACCCTAATTGATGACCTTTGACTTTGAACTTTGTCATCAAGGTCAGATTATTGGTTTTATCCTGTCTTGGCTATAACTTTTTTGTCTTTTGAGGTAGGTTTTTGATATTTGGCATGTAGGTAAATCACTTCAAGTTGATGTGTCATGTACCCTGATTGATGACCTTTGACCTTGAACTTTGTTGTTAAGGTCAGAGTATTGATTTTGTAAGGAAAAGTCTTGTTTTGGCTATAACTGTTTGTCTTTTGATGTAGGCTTTTTGCATTTGGCACGTAGATAGATCACTTCAAGGCTATATGTCATGAACTTTGATTGGTGACCTTTGACATTCTGCATTCTCTTTATTTCTTGGAGATTATATTATTGTATCCATACATGTTTTGTGTCCACACTTGTACTGTGTCCACACACACTTAAATTTGCACTTATTACAGCTGGGCTCACAGAGATGGCTTCCATCTCTCCGATGTCTATAGTTAATACCAATTACTTATGATTGAAAATACATAAGTATGGTCAAACGAAAAAAACATAAGTATGGTCAAACGTAGTATCTAAGAAATGTTGACAATAAATGCACCAATACGTGGTTTCAAATTCATGAGATATCCTTGACTTTTATCCATTCTAATACGCTTAAATTTTGTTGTAGATGGATATCAATTTACTTTGCATATATCTTTGCATATAATTTGTCATAGTAAAAAAAAACACACAAACAAAAAAAATACAATGATAGATTTAAAGAATCAAGAGAAACAATTTTGCTGCCAGAATTTTGATCTCACTCATCTTGGCCATCTAAAAATTTATGGATTTATTTCTTTTTCTGATTTCTTTTGCTTAATTTTATCTTTACATCTCTTTTATTCATATCCATGAGATTTTGTTGTTAGTCGGCACAATTGAAGAACCAATCCTACTTACTCGAAATCTGTAATAAAAACTATGGGTCATCATGCTTGTTTTTTCTAGAATTGAGATCAAAGTTTGCTCATTTTTAGCCATTTTTTCACCTAAATTTACATAGAATGCACAGGGAGAATATGAAAAGGCAATTTTTAGCTGAATAGAAAGGATCTTTTTGTCCATTAGAATTTGATGAATTTTTGTGAAAAGATAGTTTATGATGTAATTTATTGGTAACAATAAAAAAATGTATATGTCACCATGCTTTTAACGGAGATATTTTACAAAGTTTCCAGATTAAACATTATTTACGGGAAAAGGGAGTTAATTCGCGGCAAAGTAAACAAAATATGACGTTTCACATCTGTCATTCAATTATGACGTCACAAAGGAAAAGCCATCAAATTACTGTTCCGGCCCAAAAATCAAATCTACCCTGTATCTGACTCTTTATTTTTCTATTGCGTGATTGAATTGCGCAGTGTAACAGTGTCTATCTACCTTAAATCTGACCAGATATATTGAATTTTAATTAAATTTTAGTTTGACACTATAATACTCAGAAGGAGGTAAGCTACTTATGTGTTGGTATTATATTCTAGTTTTAACATGGGTATAGGCATTATATGTGTTTAATTAGTATATCACTAACTTGTACTTATGCTAAAATACTCACAAATATAATGCCAACTTATGTTAAAACTACAATAAAGAATAGCTTGAATGAATTATAATCTTGCAGAGTATAGGGGCATTATTTTCTCAAGTTATTTATGAACGTTTGTCAATTTTAAAGTAAATGAAATTCTAGGTAAATGTGCTTTCTGTTAAAAAATGGAAAGGGAAGTAATTTGAGCGAAAAAACTTGATAAGTCACTGATTTCACTTTAGAGATACAAGTATTTCAAAATATGGTGGGATACCAAATTCCTCTGAATTATTTTTAAGTTTGACATAAGAATTGTTAGTTACTTTTGATGCTTATGACTAAGTCATGTAAAATACTAGTTATGGAACCGCAGCTCTATAGGTCCTTTTATTTTTTCTAGGTCCCTAATTATCAAAAAATCAGCACAAGGACTATAAGAAGTAGGGTTCCACAGCTAGTAAAATGCTAAATTACCCTACTTGGAACATTATATTCGGATATATACAAAACTCATCCTACTGGTCATTTGATGTAGTTTTCGTGCATTCATCTTTGAGTATACGGTCTTATATAAAAGTTAATTTTATCTTCGCTGAATAGACACAAGTTTTTAAATGGTGATTTGCATTTACAGTAATTTTGTATATACAGTAGCTTCAGTATTTTGTTTTCAAGTATAAAAAAAAGATACATGATACCTGTTAATAAAAATATGGGTCATTATATGTCATTTACTATTGATACTATAAAAGTGAATTCTATTAGGTATACGTTGCCTGAGTATTTCAGAGGAAATCATTAAAAATAAATGAGAATTTAAAAATAAATTAGAATAAAGAAGTCTTAGAAAAATCACGCTTTATTTGAGTGAATCTTTTACTATAAAGTTTCCTGTTTAATACAAACGGATATTATTTCCGAAAGCTATAGTTCATTAAATATCTAATTTCAATGTTACTCGGTGGTGTTCTTTCTTGCTGAACGTAATTAGCAGTATATGACTGACAAAACTTAGATAATGATATTTTCATTGAAAAGAAAATGATATTATCATTGAAAAGAAGTTGATTACTTGAATTAAAAGATAAATCAGACAAAGAGTAAAATTTCAGCTAGACTGTTGAAAATGAGTCGTCCAAGGTTTTGCTGTGTCTGCTACTGTAACCGGATTGCTATCCATAGATTTATATGTAAAGGAAAATTTCAACTAGACTATGGAAAATGAAAGTAATCCCAGCTAGCTTATGTTGTGTCTCCTGTTGAAGCAGATATGAAACTCTAGGAATGCTGTCCTTCATATGTCTCCTGTCGTCATTCAGTTTGCCTGGCATGCTACGTCAGCTTTTGGTTTGTTAATCTGCAAATACTAGCTGTGTGCCCTATTACAATGAAAATTTCAGGATATATAATTCAGAGAATGAAGTTGTGTGCACCTTACACTTGAAATTTAGTTTTATGCAGATTAATCCAGTTTGTTAATCCACAACACTGTCAATACTGTTTGTATGATTCAAGCCAAGCTTTCAGCATATGTTGTCCACCTGCATCAAATTCAGCACATACCTGAAATTATATCACTAATCTAAGAAATAAATACCCCCCCTCCCAACATCCATAAATTTTTATACGACCGCAAAAATTTTGCGGTCGTATTATGGTAAAATTAGGTATTTTCGTGTCTGTGGACAGCATAACTTAGGTTCTAGTGGATGGATTGTTTTCAAATCTTAGTATGATGTTTCTTGGAACATTCTTGAGAAACGTTTTTTTCCTTTAGGTTTTTGCCCCACCCATTTCAGAATTAGGGGCCAAAAAAGGGTTAAATAAGGTGTTTTCACATATTTGACTGTAGAATCTTTATTATTTATTGGATTTTGATGGGGTTTGTTTCAGTGTGCTCCTGAGGAAATTTCCAATCTGGAGTNTTACAGTCTGTTTTCTATAATTTTTGCTCGCAAGTATATAAAATCATAATTTCTACATAAAGATTTCTTAGTTATATTTTGTTACTAGACAAAATTCCCAAATAAATTTGTATAACTGGTGTTTTAGAGTTTCAAAGAAGTTACAAAAACTCAGGAATGACGAAAAATCACTACACATGTAAATGCAATTGTTTATTATTAAAATATCCAAAAAAATGTAAAAGCAAAGTTGTGAGATTGAATTTTTAAGTTAAAAGGTCTTTGAGGGTTAAAGTAAATTAACTTCAACTTGTGATCACATGATAGTGAACATGTTTGCTTTAACTGAAAGAATTCTAATAAAAAATTACCAAAATTATAGTATTGCAAAAACATACATTTTTATCAGTTCATGTTATATATTTTTCTGTAAACATGTAGGTATAAACAGGGAAAATTTGACGGCAGTTTAATTTTTAGCCATTTTCACCATAAGAATGAGCAGTCTCAAATATAATGATACAATTGGATAATTTAGTAGCTGAATTTAAGACTGCTTGAAATGATATTTATTCAGATAACCATGAAATAGCCAGACGCACAAAAAATATTCCAGTTTACAGTACTAGTAAATGTGGCACTCTCAGTTTTATCATCCATCTTTCAATCATCATTCCCTGTATTCAGAGTAAACATCTTATTTTATATTTCGCTTCCTGTTTTTGCTTCAAGATAATATTTTGAAATAGAAATAACGGTATATAAGAATACCATAAAAGTCAGAGAAAATTATCTTTTGATTGGAAAGAACTTTGTTTCCTGTTTATTACAGTCCAAAGGAAATTCCACTCAATAGTTTAGCATTGGAGTTTTTAAAATGCTTCAGTTCATGTGTATTAGCAGGATGTTACTAACAAAACTTTGACAATGGTAGCTAGAAAACATTGGCTTTCTTTTTAGCTCACTTGGCCAAAGGCCATGTGAGCTTTTGCCATCACTCGGCGTCCGTCCGTCTGTTAACTTTTATTCAAAGATCTTCTCCTCTGAAACTACTGGGCCAATACTAACCAAACTTGGCCTGAATCATCACCAGGATATGCTTTTCAAGTTTGTGATTTTTATGTCCGTAGACCAAACAACATTGCCGCTGTTACTAAAAATAGAACATAGGGGGTAAATTGCTGTTTTTTGCAAATTACTCGAAAACATTACAGATATCAAAATTCTGATGGGGTAAAAATGATCAGCATGATGAGATCTACCTGCCCTGCAATTTTTGAGAATATCCGTTTACCTGTCTTGGAGTTATTGCCCCTTTTCCGTAAAATTTTCAATTTTTCGTAACTTCTGGTCTTATATATTGAAATTGATAGAAGATAGAAGTGAAGTTTGTATAACAAAAATGGTCAGCATAGTAAGATCTACATGTCCTGCAATTTTGAAGAAAATCTGTTAACCCATATAGGAGTTATTGCCGCTTTTTCTTTGAATTTTCACAATTTTTGAACGTTTTTACTTTTATTTCAAAAACTGTTTGAGATAAAGGTTAAATGTGAATTGCAAAAGTGTTGAGGTTTTCCAGAACTACAATTTCTACATATGTCCAGCAGGTTCGCATCTCATTCAAGATGGCCACCAGCGGGGAAGATAGTTTAACATAGGACCCTATGGGAAATGCATTCAAAGATCTTCTCCTCTGAAACCACTGAGCCAATGGGGACCAAATTTTGTCACAATAGTCCTTGGGTGGTCCCCTTTAAAGTTTGTGATTTTTGCATTTGTACCTCATCCAAGATGGCTGCCAGTGTGGAGCACAGTTTAACATAGGGACCCTACGGGAAATGCATTCAAATGTCTTCTCCTCTGAACCCACTGAGCCAATTGGAACCGAACTTAGTTACAATAGTCTTTAGATGTTTTCCTTGAAAGTTTGTGATTTTTAGCTCACCTCACGAAGTGAGGGGGGCTTTTGTGATACCCCTAGCGTCGGCGTTGGCGTCCGCGTCCGGTTAGGAAGAATGGTTAAGGTCCATTCCTGCTTACTGACATGCCGCACATCAACTATATTGGTATGCCTGATGCACTTTGGGATGACGACTGGAATGCATGCTTCAGATGCTGTCTCTGACCTACATTTTACGCATGAGCGACTTGGTTAGGTAGACTGGTTAAAGTCCATTCCTACTTACTGACATGGCCCACATCAACCATATTGGTATGTAAGATGCATTTTGGGATGACAACAACAATGCATGCTTCAGATGCTGTCGCTGACCTACATTTTACGCATGAGCGACCTGGTTAGGTAGAATGGTTAAAGTCCATTCCCGCTTACTGACATGGCCCGCATCAACCATATTGGTATGTATGCTGCATTTTGGTATGACAACAACAATACATGCTTCGGATACTGTCTCTGACCTACATTTTACGCATGAGTGACCTGGTTATGTAGAATGCAGACTTGCCTACCCTTACGATTTTGGCGTAAGGCTTACTTTTCAATGCTATCTTACGCCCGTATGATGGTTTACCATTTCCTTATGATTTGTTCAATTTGCGGTATCTCGGAATTTTTTCAGCTCCGGTCCGTTATTTCATTGCGGTTCCGTTTATTATAGTTAAATTCGGCATTTCCGGTAATAAAAAGAATCTTAAAAATGATCTTTTAGACAAGAACTCTAGGCTTCCATCTAAGAAAAATGTATTTTTAGTGGGAGTTTTGTGTAATTTCATAATGAGCCTTTCGTTTAAAGGTAAAGGTTCCGTTTTAAAACACGTTTTTTGCATTAAAAAGTGCCTTACTAATTTTGACCTCAGATTACGATTTTTGATCAAGTAACTTACTATTTTTGACCAAGAGGGGTAGGCAAGTCTGAGAATGGTTAAAGTCCATTCCCACTTACTGACATGGCCCACATCAACCATATTGGTTTGTATGATGCATTTTGGGATGACAACAATAATGCATGCTTTGGATGCTGTCTCTGACCTACATTTTACGCACGAGTGACCTGTTTCGGTAGAATGGTTAAAGTCCATTCCTGCTTACTGACATGGCCCACATCAACCATATTGGTATGTATGATGCATTGTGGGATGACAACAACAATGCATGCTTTGGATGCTGTCTCTACCCTACATTTTACGCATGAGTGACTTGGTTAGGTAGAATGGTTAAAGTCCATTCCTGCTTACTGATATGGCCCACATCAAACATATTGGTATCTATGATGCACTTTGGGATGACAACAACAATGCATGCTTCGGATGCTGTCTCTGACCTACATTTTATGCATGAGCTACTTGGTTAGGTAGAATGGTTAAAGTCCATTCCAATTACTGACATGGCCCACATCAACCATACTGGTATGCATGATGCATTTTGGGATGACAACAACAATGCATGCTTCAGATGCTGTCTCTGACCTACATTTTACGCATGAGCGACTTGGTTAGATAGAATATTTAAAGTTCATTCCCGCTTACTGACATATCCCTTAGCAACCATATCGGAATGTATGATGCATTTTGGGCTGACAACAACAATGCATGCTTCGGATGCGGACTGTAAACTACAATTTTTGCATGACTGAATCTGTTAAAAAGAATGATTATAGTCCATTCTTGTTTACTGACGTGCAACGTGTGACAATGCTGCGCAACGAGGTGAGCTTAGCAGGCTGTGGCTGCTTTCTATGTTTATGTTCATATCTCATTCAAGATTGCCGCCAGCGTGGAACATAGTTTAACATAGGGACTCTGTGGGAAATGCATTCAAATGTTTTCTCCTCTGAACCTACTTAGCCAATTGGAACCAAACTTGGTTACAATTGTCTTTGGGTGATCCCTTCCAAAGTTTGTGATTTTTAGTTTGTACCTCATCCAAGAATGAAAATGTAACATCTGCTGAACTGATTTATAGTATGAATGGGTGGTCTATAGGTGACAATGAATAAAACCAGTGACCAGGTGAGCGATACAGGCTCATGTGAGCCTCTAGTTTTGCTTGCAAAAAATATATTCCAAAAGAGTGAGTTTGAAAAGCTAATGAAATACAAATATTAAATAACATCAAATATTGAAAAAATGTAGATTTGGGCTATACAAAATTAAATAATTGGTTCTCAGGCCATTTTTCATTAAAACTGATGAAGGAGGGAGGTGATTTTTTTTATCTTTTCTTTTTATTTGCCAAAAAAAATAGACGAGGCAGCTTTTTACATTGTTAAAACCACCAAAAATGTAGTGAGGGAGGTGATTTTTATTTTATTGAAATGTGAAAAAATAGGGTCAATGAGGGGCTTTTTTCAAGCCTCTAACTAGATGAGGGAGGGCCTGTGAACCAATAATTTTTTTTCATGGCCTTAAATAACTTTAGTTCTGCAATTTGGTGTTCAAGTTAAACAATTTCAAAATGTGTCTACTATTTGATTCATAATATATTTCCTTACATTGATAACTAATAAAGGAAAAAAAGCTTTTGATAGTCTATCAGTACCTGTGCTAGCTGGTGGGAGTTCAGTTTTGATTACAGGAAAGTATTAAAATTACAGGTAAAAAAAACAATGCAATGATCTCCTGCAATAGAAAGATTATTTACACACAGTTGAAAGGCCAATTCGTACAGATGAAATTTAACATTAGGAATAGGTATTGAAAAAAACTTAAATGGACAAAAATAGTCATGAAAATAGTGGATCAAGTGTAAATATTGAAAATTACTTACACCTGTTTTAAGAAAACATGTTATATGAATTGATACCAGTAAGATTGACTAATTAACCAAATAATATGATCAATCAGATTAACTTAGAGTTTCTAGATGAAAGGTATTACTTAATGTCTTGAATTGATCAATAATTGATTAGTTAAAGTCCAAACATGAAAGACTGTATAGATGTTGTTAATTATCAAGATTTGAGATAATTAAAATGTTTAATGTTTGAAAGTTTAAAATATATATCATGCACAAAATAGTTAACAAATATCCTGGAAAATCAATTCCTTATTAGGTTAACTTGACAAGAGAATATAAGAATACATCCCCATGGTACACAAAATACTGGACTACCGGTATTATTAAATGACCTAATGGGCCAGGGATATGGCTATAAATAAAATGACCACATGAATGAGCAAAAAATGATTATTTGGAGAGGAATTTGGATTTATTGACAGATTCAGAAATCAAAGACAAAGAATAAAGATATTAATGCTTAAATTTTTAAGTGTTGATCATGAGTCATGACTATCAAATTTTTTCGCTTGTGTTTTCTGATTATGCCTATATTTTTTCATTCGTTATATTTCCAGATCTTGTTACTTTTTCATATAAGATTTTCTCCCATGCATGATTTTCAGAGACAATATGAGCCCAGATCCCATGTATAGCCCAAATTACACTAAAAGTCTGTTAGAAGTGGCACAGTTTGAAAGTGTATTGCGTTTTTCTTTAAAGGATGTTATCTCACACCCCCCATCAAGTTATCCAATCAAATTACAGGATTTCACTTTTATAAATAGTTATGTAAAGTACATATAACTGTCCTTTGAATAATATAGGGCTAGTGCATGAATATTGGGGAATATTGTCCATATTGCACGAGCTTGCAAGTGCAATATTCTACGAGGGATAATATTCCCCAATATTCATGCAATAACCGTTTTATTGTATAGCAACGTTAAATTTCCTTGAAAAATGGGATTTTGGTTGTCGATGACATCACGAAATTTAAGTCGTATTTGCACTAGTGCAATATGGAAATTTATTGCATGCTTACATTTGGTTGCTTTCTTAGGGAAATTTTATGTTTCCATACAATAATACCATATACTGGGCATAAAAATAAGTATTAACTGCATGGCTCATCATTTTAATGCCCTAGTGACGAAAAGGGAAGGGCATATTGTTGACCCATGTCTGTCTGTCTGTCTGTCTGTCCATTTGTCTGTCCATATGAATGAAAATGCATGTGTTTATAGGATCATCTGCAATCATATATATCTTACAGGCACAACCTTGGTTAGGGGGCATGTGTTCATCCATACAAATAAAAACACATATCTGATGTGTTTATCTGAAATTCATGTGTCTAAGACACAAAACTTGGGCAGGGCATGTCTTCCTCTAGGTTTTGCATAGACATATTATCAGTGGTCTAATAGACTGAAACATCAGTTTTAAAATCTAAAAATTCTAAATTTGAAGTGTGAACCTTTTTCTGTATAGGAAAGGTGAAAATATGTTGCAAAAAAAGAAATTCTGAGCCCAAATATGAATTAACATTCTTTTAATTACTGAGAGAAATTAGTTTTATATTCTTTAAAAAGATTATAGCGATATGTTCAGAAGTTACTGGGATGTATTGATCATTAACACTGCATTATAGCATGTCTATACTTTGACACACAATTTTTATTATCTGATTAGGATTGTATAGGAATTATTTTAACAAATGGAGGTTTTGAAGTACAAATTGCTGAAGGACAGGAGGAAAATATTGAATGTTGTCATGCAATCATAATCTGTCAATTGTATTGGTACAATAAGTTTTAATGAGAATTCAGAAAGATTTATTTTTATGTGTCCTGTTTTTCATACTCAGTGCAACCATCATTTCTGTAATAGCTGTTGATCAATTTGAAACTTTAATAGGCCATTAATAAAAAAATTCCTAGATTAGATTTGAAAAACTAGGGGCAGGCAGGCAAATTTCATATTTAAATTTCATGAGTTTTTGTGAAAAATACTGAAGAAAAAAAAAATCAAAGGGCGAGAATCTTAAGATATTTTTCATTTTGGCCTTATACAAATTCTCTATCTTGTCACTTTCATCATATGAAAATTTGAAATTCTGAACAGTGATATACTAGTTTAAAACACAAATTTTAGCCATAAAGGTAAAGGTAAAGATAAGTTTTATTTAACGTTGGTGAACACAACTTAAAAAACTACATAAGCTCTTAAAGAGCTTTTTAACCAACGGTGAGATTTTTTTACCTGTTGGCACTGATGCCGTTCTCGCTCGGTCGCCAGGTTTTGTGAGGGAGGAAAGCCCGATATTCCATTGTGGAAAATCGGTGAAACCCTCAAGCTAGGGTAGGTACCTGGAACCAATGACACATGTGAGGATGGAACCCTCACAGTGGTGTCAGGCCTCGTGATCTCGGCCACCCTACTCCCAATAGTAGAAATAGTATGTTGTATGCTAGAAATAGTGCAATGTCCTCAAGATGAAATTACAGTGCTCTCTCGTTATACCGCCCCTCTTTAATGGCAATCCTTTAACTTATCGCCAACCATTTTCAAGGTACATTTTTCAAAAGTTGCATAGTTTCTTTGTAAATTATTCCCTCGATATATCGCCGCCCTCATTTATCGCCTAAAATTTCTCTGGTCCCAAAGGTGGCGATATAACTAGAGTGCACTGTACACCCTCTTTAAAGTTAGCAGGTACAATGAAAATGCAAGACTAGTATTATACAAATAATGACTTTGTTATAAGTCGCCTTTACCTGTTTTGTTTTGCTTGTAGTTATTTAATGATAATTTCAATTCTAATATGGTATCCTTTAATCGCTTTGAGAACACTACAGGGTTCTAATAAGCATAGAGCCCTTGGTGACGTCACAATCTCAACCGTAAACAGTTCAAACGGGAATAACACATTTTTATTAATTTTATCCGTAATTAAGGCTTAATGTTAAACAAAAAAGGATAAAAGTCATTTTTTACAACTTTTATATGCTTGATATGTTGTTTCGTGGTCTATATCGCTTAATTTTTACGACCAAAATGGCATTTGAAAACATCCTCCTAGTACCGCTTCAAATTTTCAGAACATTTCTAAACCATATTAGAATCGAAATAGATTATTGCAATTGGGCTCTATGTTAATTTGAACATGGTTAGACCTTATATTTGTCCTCATTTTATACCTCGCTATCGCTCGGTATAAAATATCGACAAATATAAGGTCTTACCATGTTCTAATTAGCATAGAGCCCGCTTACAATAATCTATTTCTTAAATAAAATTTAAAATAAAAATTCAGATTCATTCTTGTGTCACAAATTCCATTTATGCCATCAAAATTCCATTTCAAATTTGATAAATGTGGTTTTATATGAAATATATAGGGAAAATATGTCCAAAAATTGCTTACATTGACTGTTAATTATTTATCATAATTAAAGGTAAAAACCTAGTTGATGTCTAAATTTTTTGCTGGATTTGTAGTATAGTAAAATTTTAAAGCGTGTTTGACAACGTTTTCAGTTACATAGAAATGTGAAAAATGGGAATTATCTTTCTTGTTATTTTTGTACTCAAAGTACCTTAATGATGTATTGTGTTTATAATCCCTTGAGAATTAAATTCAAGTCTATTCTTGTATGTGTGACTTGCATATTGTTGTACAGATTCAATAAAATGTAACAGGAAACATCATATTGTTTAAAATTTTAGAAATATACAAATGTATTATATTTCGCTGTCAAGTAACAGATATATATATATATATATGTAGTGTCACAATAGTTCTTTAAAAAGTTATTATGTATATATATTTATTTATTGGGAAAATAATACTGTAAAGTATTATATAAATAGAACAGGTAGCTAGAAATAGTATGTTGTATGCTAGAAATAGTGCAATGTCCTCAAGATGAAATTACACCCTCTTTAAAGTACAATGTGTTTGTGACTAGTATATACTGATGCTTACATTTATTTTGAAATGGATATTATACCCTAGACAATCAAGTTTTGAAGGGTACATGTATATAGATTTTAGCTCACCTGGCAAAAGGCCATGTGAGCTTTTGCCATCACTCGGCATCCTTCATCCATCCATCTGTCAGTTAACTTTTATTCAAAGATTAATCTCCTCTGAAACTACTGGACCAATACTAATCAAACTTGGCCATAATCCACCAGGGTATGCACTTTCAAGTTTGAAGAGGATGTTTGACTATCCTCTCAGATAGTAACATATGGTGAACTGATGTATAGTATGGATAATAATGGATGGTCTCTTGGTGACAATGAATAAAACCAGTCACTAGGTGAGCGATTCAGGCTCATGTGAGCCTCTAGTTGACTGATCCCTCTATCGATCAGTCAGGCTGTCTATTTGTCATCACTAACATGATATTTTCATTAATATGAAGCTTTCTAGATATTCGAAGAATAAATAAAAAATGATTATTTATACATTCTCCAATTCTTAGCGTGTTAACCCAGTTGGTTAAAAATACGTATTATTTTTAATCCACACGTTGGTTAAAGATAAATTTCTGTGTGATGTTTCCCGCAACATTTCATTTCATTCATAAAGTCTATTATGACATCATCATAACTACGCTTTCAGATAGCACAGCAAACGTTGACAACCGCGTGCTGAACCATTGAATAAGCACCTGAAACACAGTAAAAGTCAATGGAGAAACAATATATCCTTCCATTTGCTTGTGGATTACAATATTTCTCCATTCTCGATAGTTAAATTTCTGATTTTAACATGCTTGCTAAAGCTTGCATGTTCAAAATCACAACTTTAACTATCTCGAACTGGAGAAATATCGTAATCCACTTGATCGGGAAGGATATACTATATATATTCACTCCTCAGGTATGCCTATCAGTGACTGACAGATAAAAGGCAGTCCACAATATTCTGTGACAGGTGATATATCCATTGTTCGACAGAACAAAAAGTTCAACAGAACAACCAGAAGTCCAGTGTCATTCATATGTCATTGTTAATGGAAAATCAATAAGAAATATATAAATACATTGTATAAGCTAAACTTCAAAGCTTTATTTGTCAGTCAAGTTGTTGCAAAACAATGAATTTAACCTTATAAAGCAATATGAGCTGTATTTTTTCAATTTTTTGGTTCCAGAAGAATTCATCATTTCAAGTTATAATATGCAGAAATTAAGCAGTTTCAAGTCCAATACCTTATTGAAACATATAAAAAAGCTGGAAAATTATAGAAAATGTAACATGAATTAATCAATTTGCTGTGAGTAAAAAATGTATTCACGGGATGAATGGTATGTGTGCGACCTCAGGTCAAATGTTCCCGATACATGGATACATGCGTAACAGAAATGTTTATACTGACAACATGTCATGGTCTGATAATATCACATGCAATGTGCAAATAGAAAGTTGACGAGTAATTAAGTTTACATTGCCAAAATAATAAAATGAAACCCACATTATTCTTACAAGGATGTCATATTATTTTTTTTTACACAGGAGGGCCTAATTGTTTGAAATTTCAATGATCGATTAAAAAATAACTCCATGTGTACATTGCACTGATCGTGACTTCGACAATTGTTTATGTTGTCTATTTATAGTATCTCGGTCAGGCCCAAACATTAATCACCTTCCATGATTGTTCAAAATTGTATTAAAAAAAATAGTTAAATAACGAAATTATGAAGTATTCTTGGCATTCTTATGCATTAAAGGGTATCTGATATCATTTTCTAGACATATGGACACAACCTAATGCTTTTTTAGAGCTTCCAAAAAATTTTAAGAATTACAGCTCATATTGTTGTAACCAAGCCGATTTGACCAAAGGTACGTGACAGTACAAACTTTTACCATTACATGTACATTTAAACTTCAGTCTGTATGTCTGTCATTATTTTGACTTCTTATATTTGGATCTCTCCAGTAAATTTGCTTTAGCTTATTATACCCCCAGCTTGAAAAGTGGGGGTTTATAATGATGGGGTGTCCATCCTTCCGTCCGTTCATAACACCTGAGGGTACCCATCGCTTATCCACTATTCCTCCTGAACCACTGAATATATTTTCATGAAACTTTAATACAGTCTTTGTGACATAATGTAGATGTGCACCTCCTATTTCAGAATTTGTTGATTGATTTTTGGGTTTCCCATAGCAAAACATGGACTCGTCCATTACATGGCAAGGTGGTACCCATCTTTTATTTGCTACTCCTCCTGAACCACTGAATAGATTTTCATGAAACTTTAACACAGTCTTTGTGACATAATGTAGATGTGTACCTCCTATTTCAGAATTTGATTTGATTGATTTTTAGACTCTGGAATTAAGTGGAGGAGTTGGGGGGTATATATTAGTGAGCTTTGCTCAAAGTTTTTTTAGTTTAACCTAGCTCTACAGTATTGAAGTATTGAAGGTCCTCTACTAAAATTACTAAGATGTCAACAAACATAGCTGCCAGTGCAGAACATAGTTCAACATTGGACTTGATTATAATGGGGAAAAGATATATTTATTATTAACTTTGAAAAATTGATCCAATCCAGAGCAGGTTGTAGTTGAATGATAAATAGAAGGCTCAACATACTTCTTTAAAATTTATACGTGACACAAATTACCTCCCTTTTTAAAATCCTTTGTATGTTTATTAATTGCAGTACCTTAAGGTGGTACGGGGGTCTAAAATTCTGTCAGATAGAATTTTCTGATATTTTCATGATTTACCCTTTGTTATTAGGGCATACAAAAAATAAAATAAAAATAAAGGGTCACCGGCCATATAAGAATAAAATATGAAATGTAAAAATCTGCTATTTTGGTTGAAATAATAGAAGAAAATTAGCGAATTTTAACAAAATTTTAAATTATTTTAGTTACATCAGATAGAATTTTTTAAAAGTTGGTGAATTAATAGCTTATATACTGACCTTCAATTTCCATGAAAAAAATTTGGGGGTCACCGAACTTATTTTTGAATAAATCGCAAAAACTCATTTTTTCCTATTATTTCTATGCAAATTATCTCCCCTTAATGGAACAGGAGTTAGCTGAAAGGTTCAATATTTTGCGTGGTTACTTAATAAAAGTGGCATATTTTATCAAATTTAACTATTATAAGACATTGAAAATGGTTTCGGCAAATGTTCCCATAGTGAATTCCATTTTAAGTCACATGCTCAAGAATGATGCGCAATTTTAAACTCCCATACTACCTTAAGTTTCATGTGAATTTCATATTTTTCTTAAATTATCAATGTCTGTCGTCTTTGAATGGTTCAGTGATACTTTTTTGTTTGAATATGTGTGGCTAATTTTTTTTTCTATATTAATGAATTCTGTTTTACTTCTAAGACCCCTCAGAGAACTGCAGCAGTACAAGTGGAATAGACATCATAAAAAAACATGAAATAGCAGTCAGAACTAAAAACACTAACAGTGTGAACTAACGTAAAAACTAAGAGTGACACCAAGTGCTCTTGAATGGTAAGCTTGTCCTGGTCTGATTAATCCTAGCCTCAATGGGTACAAATTTACCAAATTTAGTAGTCTATCCGCAAATTTACCGTACTAGCCTTGGACAAGTGGACTCAGTGTATAGTTGAACCCTGGTTTCAAGGTCAACTTAAAGGATTTATATGAAATACTGTATTTTCTGACGTAAACATTGAAATAATTTCTTTAAAATGACAATTTTACCATTATAATAATTGAGACTATATATGCCAAATAAAGTCATGTAGGCAGTAAATTATTGAAATCAGTATATTTTAACTTTTACCTTTGCAGCATTTTGATTTAATTATTCCAAAATGGCGTAATTAGCATCCAAAACAGAGAAAATTACTGTAATTACTTCTGACCTTTATAACTAATTACATTGATACAAATTGTTAAAAAATATCATTTTGTTGATGTAAAATTAATTATGAGAATTTGTAAAACTACCAATTTACAAATTATAGCAATTTGTCTTTCAAATTTACTAGCTAGCCCTGGTTTCAAGATGAAGTATAATTTACAGATGATTAGATGATTTCTATCGAGTACTGTATTTTACATTCAAGGGTCAAGACTTTTTCCTTTAAAATGATAATTCTTTCAGTTAGTATTCTATGCCCATACACTTATTGTAATGCAGCAAAACAAACTAAAGCTTGCTTTTGTGTAAAAGATATTGATTTTGGCAAAAATGTCCACATAATTTGAAGTTTTTTCTTTTTTGAATGTAGGGTATTTCCTTTGATTATAGATTGACACAAACAATTGAGATTTTTCAACAGAATATTTGTCTCAAATATAAACTTCAGTATTTTGATATTTATAATGGCATATAGGTTCTAAAACAAGAACTAGTTGACTATGAAATTTCTCTCATCGAGTTCAATAAAGTTTGCAAATGTTTTCAAAGTGGAGCTTGCCGAGCTTGTATACATTGATAAATTGTTTAAGGAGATGTGAGAAATTGCATAATTAAATTGTTTAAGTATCAGAAATTGTTGCTCTAATAACTGGATACAAATCACCGAGGAATGTATTCCAAAAAGATTTTATGGGGAATTTTCATGAGACTTGTTCTCTCTGTAGAGAGGAGAACAAATGTTTGATTACAGATCAGGATACATGAAAACTTGATAGAAATTAAAGAATTACTGTTTTGTTTTTCAAGATATATGACAGCAAAAGAAATTTAGGTCATATAATGTTTTGATATTGACATTGTTGTTTTCATTATTGTCGCTAATGGTATTTTTTGCAGAAGATTGGTTTTTGATCAAATTACAGTAAATTCCAGCTGACCAATTCATAAGAAATTTCAATGAAAGTTTATAGGAAAAAGAGAGGAAACGGGAATGTGTCAAAGAGACAAAGACCCAAAGGGGAATAATAACACCTCAAAGCCACCATAAGATCTTCATTGAATGGTGAGGAAACCCCACACCCAACGGCAGGTCGGAGTTGGCTCCTAAATAAAGAGTAATCAAGTTCAGTGAAATAAACATCATCCTGGACTCCCATAGACATAAAGTGAACTAACTAGAAAACATACAAGACATATAGGTATTGTTGCCTCAATTAAATTCCAGCTGTATGTATTGTTGATTCAATATTGGCACAGCCGAAAGGATATTTTTAGTAAAATTTTAGGAACCACAAAAAAACAAAAGCATGTAATACAGACCTAATTCGGGCAAACATTCAACCTTCTTTTAATATATTTTATAAGCAGGCTAAATTCTTTGCTATTTGTATATGACAAAAGCATACAGAAACTGCGTAGAGAACCAGCCAATAATATGAACATTCTCTATCCAGAGTTCATTGAGGGGGGCATAGGGGGTCTCATCCTGGAATCTGGACTTAATATTTTTCTAAATATTTCTAAATCCCTTAGAAGATTTTAATTATAAATTGATGAAATCCACATTCTCAGTGCATTATTTCCCAAAATTACAGGCTTAAATTATAGAAATCCAGCTTTCATGAGCATAAAAGCTTGCAATGTCGTCATCCTGAGAAAGGCCTTTCCCCCTCTTCATTGTGCACTGCAATTAAATAAGGGGATGAAGTGAAGACAGAATTTCTACAATTTTTTTTATATAAGTGATGCTGTTTTTGGGATATTGGCATAAATGCCCTTTTCATTTGGAGATATGTTTGGATTTAAGGTAGGCTTCTTTTTTTGCAGGAAATATGGCAGTGGATGATGCAAAGTTTTGTAATTAGACAATATATTTCCTGTATTTTTTTGCAAATGCCTAATATTTCTATTTTGGTTTGAGATGGCAGTTCATTTGAACGAAGGTATTGGAAATATTATCAATAAAATACTACATATTTTTGCACTGAAAAATATTTTATCTTCAAAAACAATATCAATATATATCACAGGGAGAATTACATTTCATCAGTGTCTATACCTATTGAGCTGGACGGATACATTCTGTTGCTGACTGGGTGTACAGATTTTTCAGATTGTCTTTTCCTGATTATGCTTTTGAAGGCTTTTCTAAAGTCTCTTCGAAAGATACCATAAATTAATGGATTGACAACACTTGATGCGAAAGCAAATATACTTGCAGTAGTGTTGACATACCCTGGTATGATGAGTTGCTCTGAGCTAACTTTGATGAGCTTTGTAACACTAAATGGTGTCATGCATATGAAGTACATACAAACAACAATTAACAAACTACGTACAGTTTTAGCACTAGCACTTTCTTTCTTAACTCGTTTTTGTTCAGTTTTGTCTTTCATTTGGATGTTGATCGACCAAACTTTCATTTTCTTTCTTGCTGTATGTAATATTTTGATGTAATTGAAAGCCAGTACAAGTCCTGGTAAAAAGAAACAGAAAACGAATGCGGCAACAACGTAGTAAATTGCTTTGTCCCCTTCTTTGTGCCATTGAATGGCACATGTTATTTCCCAATAGTCATATTGTATCCAATCTTGAATTATCGGTATCACTGAAAAAATGATTCCCTGAACCCATGCAATAACAATAGCTGCTCCGATTACTTTTACTGTCACTCTTTCGGAATATTTCAGTGGATAAATAGAAGCTTGAAACCTATCGATGCTGATAAAACACAATGTCATCATGGACGCAATGATAAGACAATAGTTTACTGCACACATTATATTGCATAAAGCATAAGGAATGCTATTGAGATCCATGACAAGGGAGACTAATGTGGATAACATCACCGTTGATCCATTTAGCATGTCTGTCACTGCCAAATTTATTACAAGGTAGTTTGACTTTTCCTCTCTTAAAGAATGGGTGGTAAGTACAGCTGTTACAACCAGAATATTCCCAAAAACGGATAGAAGTATAAAAATCACTATTATTATGCCAAGAACAACAATTGCTGCAAGACTCCGAACATCATTTTCTGGTAATATTGTTACCCCTGTGGAATTGTTCATTGTTGAAATTGGTTGTAAAGTTACATTACTGTTTAATTATCCTCTCTCCACAAAATTGTTCAAAAAAATCTGCGACTTAATTCCCATTTCAAGTAAGTAAATTTCCTATGGAAATATCGTGGTTTTAAATTCCCTGTCCATTTGCTTAGTTGATTGTGAATGTATGAAGATGTTTGTCAACAATTTCTGAGATCTGAATTGTATACTTCTGTAAAAATATCCTACTATTAAACTACATCTACATTGAATAATTTCTATTAAAAGTACCTCTCTCTATTTCTTCATAGTTGGTTGGAGATCAAATTTTTAAAGTTACTTTTCCATGTAGAAAAGCCGGAAATATTTCATGACATACTTTATTTGAATCTGTTACTCCATCAAAGATGTCTTCGTTTTCTTTTCTAATAGTTAAAATATACTATCATTTTTAACAATACCTTTGGCAATTGTTGAAGTCAATGTTATTAGCAATTCTTTACAGTCCGTAATTATTTAGATAATCATACTGCAGTTTTTGCCTAACTTGTTAAACAAACTTGCCTTTTCATATCTAAATTAATTCACTTTCTAGAATTTTTTTTGTCATTTTTCACTTAATTGTATTTCCTTTTTTTCTTTCTTTCCAAAATATTTTTATTATATTCCAAAAAAATATATCTCTTTACAAGAACTGTTTCTATTACGACCATATAACGCAAAACAAAAATGGTTTCTCTGATGATGTTCCTTTCACAAACACCAGCTGGATACTGACGTTTGTTTATTTCATGTCAAATGCATCCTTTTCATCAGTTTCAATCCCTGAAAAGACATATTATAACATTCTGTAGAGCGCTACAAATTGATTGGCTTACAGGTATCCAACTATTGTCTATTGGAAATAGGTTCTTTTGTTACCGCAATAATCATTAACCACACTCACCTGACGAATTTATTTTTTTAATCAAACATAATTGTTGTACAGGAAACATAAGGAATTATATCTAATTTTGAAATACTTGGAACTAGATTACATTTGTCGTCAAAACAAAGAAAATTTGTTTTTTATTAGATTTCTTAATTGAGTCAATGCAAAATTAAATACTTTTGGTCAATATCTATTGGGGATTTTTATTGAACAATTGTTGTTGATGTTTATGACGAGTGATTTAGATTTGTCTGTCCTCCCACAAATCGGTTTGTTGTCATGACACCTTTCGACAAATCTCTTTATTTTTTTTGCCACTTAACATCTATTTATCAGAAAAAAAATGAAAGTAGTCATGTAGAGTCCCCCATTCAGGAAATCATGATCTATTAGGCTTGGGTATTTTTGGCTTTCACGTAAGCACATGTCACAAAGACTTTCGGCGGTATTTTTTCATGAATCATACTGCTGAAAAATGCCCTTTCACATATCACCCTTAGACGACCGTTGGACTTTAAAATAAAATTATGCAGTTTTGAAATCTGTCGATATATACAAAAAGCATGGAGATTTCATATGATACTGGTTCCTTAAGGTTGCTTATTATAAAATTTTCAGGTTTTATACTTTACTAAATGGGAAAAATGATTTATGTCTACTTTAAACTAATAAAATAGAATTCATGAAATATTGTGCGATTCTGGTGGTATATAAGAAGCCGGTATTTTAAATAGGGGTTTGGCAAATAAATAATCAAAATTTAAGAATTTTTGAGAAATCATCACATTAATGTCTTGTGGTACTGTAAATGAAGAAAAAATCTTGAAGAGAGTGTAAATTTGGTAGATGAAAAAGTATGTTATTATATTTATAATATTTGCTGTATTCAGAGAGAAAGAACAAATTGTTTACTAATTACATTTGTTTTCCTGTGTCAAGTTACCATTATACAGTTGAACTTTAAGCTCAATTCAGCAATAACTTGAACACCATGGATGTCTCAGACTTTTTTGGGCCCAGTTGGACCAAGATAACTTGAACATCCCTCTAGGTTGAACTGTTGTCATCAGTCCCTGGGGCGTTTGAACCATAGAAGTTTGACTATATAGTTTAAGGGAAGATAGTTAAATTATATCATACTGATAATTTTTTAGAAGGGGTTTTTGATTGGAAATAAAGAGAATATTGGTGGCAGACTTACTTCAAAGTGCAGATATATGACATGTAGTAAATTTTGTAAGGAGGTTATGTTTTGGATCACACCTTTACAAAATTAAGGAGCATTGTTTATATATTTTGGAGTCATGTTTTCTGTTAAACAATTTTCGCAAATTACATGCAAACTGAGGGTGTTTTTTCAATACACTTTACTAATTTTAGTTGAAATATTATATTTGGAAACTTAAGCAACCATGAAACAAATAGCAAATGAAGCAATTGTTTTTATAAATGAAATCAAATTGTAATTAATATTTAGGATTAAAAATAAATATGAATTGTGAAATATAGAAAATAAAATTAAAAAAAAAAACTACCTGCAATGTTTAATTCTTAAAAACAGTAAATTTTGTTATGCTGTATACACATGTTTCAAGGAGTAACATCTCATCAGCAGCATTAAAATCAAATAATATGGAAATCCATAATCCAAAAGTTGTAAAAAAAAGAACTACTCATATCAAAAATATCCAAATAGGAGACCAAATCCAGTACCAAGGACATTTACTGAGTGCCCTACACGGAATGAAACCTCAGTATTTTACAACATCAGGAAATAAATATGCACATTAACTTTCATAAAATTAGGAAATAAAATCAATAATTTATCAAACTGAAAATAGAAAATTTGTTCTTTGATTTGCATAATATTATACTTAACATCAAAAATCCATTATAAAATTTTAATACCTTAAACTTTAAAAAAGCTATTTTTACCTCCATATTTGTGTCCATGATGTGTAATGTACATGCATACATAATAAGATAAGTTTGTCACAGATTTGTATATGACAGAAAGCCAATATTAACAATTTAGAGCATTTTATTAAAGGTGTTGATTGCTCTTAAATACATGTTAATTTATATAGGTAAAAAAAATATTAGTTTGAGTTGTCTTTTATGTGTATTTACAAATGTGTAATCAACATTCTATAAGTAGAACAGTATTAAAAATCATAAAGGATTAAATATGGATTATTATTATATAATATTGGGTGTGATATATATAAGGGAAACTATTATGTGGGGCTTATCTGGTGTTTTACCATTTCTAAAAATAGTACCAGTGGGATAGTGTTTTTTTTATGAAACTAAAGTACGCACAACGAAATTTGCCGCAGCTTAAATCGCTGTAGCTATTTTGTTTTACATAAGACCCTTATAAAACATATATGTATCATTTTCTATTTTTTTGCCGCTACTCTTGGTATATTTACTGAAATAGTCAAAGTTCAAATAAAAATATTTTCCATAGACCTTCATGTTAATTTCACTCAAATTTTAAAGAAATTCGATGTGGGAGTGATTGATGAAATCTTTACGCAAACCAACAAACCAATGAAAAGACACCAAATGGATTGCAGATGGATTACTTATTTGCATATAGGGTGCTTCTTTGTTGTTTATTCGGGTGGCCAATGAACAAACAGAATTTTGATTTGTTTACTAATTTATAAAAATAGTTTAGGTAAATCTGTGAATAAAATTTGCAGAACCAATATCCAGTTACCATTTACTTTTATTAAAATAAATTTGTTTACAGGTAAAAAGTTTTTGTTAACACTTTGTCAAGTAATTACATAATTTATTTTTTGCTCCGCAATCGAGATTAACTCCCGACCCACGTGTTTTGGTTAATCGATAGACCCCAGGGCATTAAAACAATAAATACAGGTGTTCTGTTAAACAGGTATACTCCCTCTGTTTTCGACTCAAATTTTCTGTTAAAATAACATAGAAGGGTAATGGAAAACTTTTCAACCCTTTGTTGTAAAATTATTGTAATGCATGGCATGAAGCGGCAAAAAATTAGCTTTCCATTTGTGTATGCCATGTCATCCTTCAACATTTACTTACAAAGATATTTGGAGAAAAGTCGCGGCAAATTTCTTTGTGGCTACTTTACTTTTGACTTAAGGGCATATCCAACAGTTTCTTGTCATACTGTTATTTTTATAATTTTGTTGAACATGTACCAAGGATTCCAAAAAATATTGGGTCACCAATCTAATGCTTCCATGGAAATTTAGGTTATATAAACATTGAGATTCATTTTTGCATTTTTCAAATTCAATTTCTAGTTTCAAAATTAATGGAGGACATATTTTTAATGTAATCAAAATTATCTCCCCTTATTCTATTGGATATGCCCTCTATAAGTCAACAAATGCAAATTTCTGGTGTGCATAAAAACGGCATATCTTGAAGAATTCTCTAGAATCCACATTTTGCAGCTATTGGAAATTTATATCTGAAGCGCTTGGAACTCTTAATCCAACTAAAATAGAAAGTGATAACAGGAAAAATCTACAATGGCTGAAATTGCAATTACATGTTAAGATCTGCCAGGGACTGAGTTTTCTGGTAACAACTTGCATTCCCTTTAGTTTGCAGACTGTTTGTAAATCTGTTCAAGAGTAATTGTTCAAAAACCCAAATTGATATTATGATTGCGTAATCTTGATAACTCACTTGATAACTAAAAGGGCTGCCTAGTGAGCAATTCAGGCCAACGATAGTCATTTTCTTTATAATTTACATCATTTTTCACAATAAAAACTCATTTGTTAATCAAAAGGATGAAGATCAGTCCTACTGACTGGATCAGTCCTACTGACTGATACGTTCACACTCGTTTCTTTCCTCACCTACATAAGAGTTCCTGTATTTTTTCAAAAGGTTGGATCCCAATCTAGGAATTTTTATGATGGCCTTAAGGTTTCAGTAGCTTTTGGATATCTCTGATCAGTCCTATAGCTTGATATTTAAGGACCTGTTATCTTTTGTGCCTTTCTACTTTCAATATATTGTGTACAATTATACTTGCGTACAATTATACTAACTGTGATGATTTACTTGTTATGCCCATAGTTCTTAAAAAAAAATGAATAAAACACCTTATTTTCTCGGATACTTTTATATTTTGTGTTTTGTCCCTCCTGGTCAACTTTGCAGTATCACAAATTCTTATTTTTTTCTGTTCCTGCTTATGCATTATGTCAGGATTCAAATGTTCATGACGATTTGATTTTGCAATATTTTCATGCTTAAGCATGCTAGTGAAGATCACGAAAATAAGATTGTTTACAGTATTTTCATTCTTTAATAGTATTTTATTCATTTTATATTACTTGGATTTCTTTTCACTATCAGTTTTAGCAAAAAAAACCAAAGACTTTACATGCCTTGAAATTCAACCCTAATAACTTCTAACAAAATTCATTATCCACGCTAACACTAAACAATTCTGCACTTTTTGGTTATATGTACTGTTATTCTCTTATAATACCAGCAGTTTATACAGAATCACAACTAACTGCTATTTTCATTCTATAATTAATACTTAATCTTTACAATGAAAAAGTACAAACAAGTCCACTGGTCAGTAAATAGTATCCTCCATGTCAGGAGACCAGTGGATATCTGTTGTAATGATGGCAAAGTCATTGTTGAAATAACCATTTATTTCAACAATTGTTTTATACTTATAAAAAAGAAAGGAAATGGGGTAAATGTCAAGGAGACAACATCCCATATCCAGGTTAAAACAACCCCAAACAAAGTATCTAGGGGTCACCGTACGGTCTTCAACACAGTGAGGAACCTCACACCATATAGCAAGCCCTAAATGGTCCCAAAAATACAATATATTTCCTATAGAATTTTTTCAAATGAAAGTCATTGTTGTCACGATAATGTCCATTATGATTAATTAGAACTTTGTAATTTGTGAGATATGCATGTCCTTTATTAAATCAAAGTGCTGAGATGTTGTGGACTACAAGGGTTCTCAAATATTCAGTTATTGGGCCATAATGATAAAAAAATATCCTAGAATTCAATCGTCAGTGGTATACTTGTATACTCAGAACAAGTGATATTTTGGATTGATAGGTAAATTGTTGGTACTACATATACTAATACAGAAAAAAAGATGAGGGTCAGTTTAAGACTAAGTGGCGTCCAGTCATGATGGCTAACCCTTTTAAGCCAAATAGTTGGCATTTATCAAAGTGCTGAGATGCTGTGTCTACAAAGGTACTCAAATATGTCCAATTATATTTAATTTTTACAAAATTATTTGTGATGTGTAGGTCACTTGACATCCGAAACTCAAAGCCCCAAAATAGGTCCTCAAATATATAGTTAAGGCTGTAATAAGATATAATATTCTCATCCCATCACACTTCAATTTTTCTGCNNCCCACACACACACACACACACACACTTTCTCAGAGGCATATGTATTTCTATTTGTGCCAAACCTTTGTTTTTGTTGTTACATGGAGCCCTCACTGTTTCACAAAAGTTTCAATTGCTCTGAAGCTAGAATGCTGACTGAGCCAGTCAGCCTATTTATATAGTTAACACTTTGACACAGTTTTTGGTGTTGCACAGCACATTTAAATGCATGTCCCTTGAGTAGCGGGTTCCCAGAAGTGAATTAAGGTCTGTGATTTACTGGAGACATTATACATGTTATAAATAAAATTTAATTGTCAAATCATATGCTATGGTTGAAATTTGAAGTAATTTGTTTAAGCTGCACATTATTTGCAGACAAATCACACTGTAGAGACTTGTAATTCAAATTTTATGTAGTCCTAATATTGCAGAGCATATTTACTGAAGAAAATAAAGTGTTTTGAACTACAAATAATCTGATTTAATTATACTTAATCTTGACAGACATGTCTCTAAAATGGAGAATTAATTGTAACAATGCAAACAAGAATCCATGAAAAAACTAATTATTTGTCAGGAGCTCTGCTAGTTTATGTATGAAAGCTTGAAAAATGCATATTGCTGTAAGAAGGATCGCATTTACATGTAATATGATGAAGGAAATATCCACTACAAGATTAACATCAAAATAGAAGATTCAAGATATTTTGTACTTGACTCAAGACATAGCAACTTCATAACTTATTGATACCTTTATATGAGGGCCCAGTGTCTAAATTTTGGTGCCATAGGGCCATAATAAAAAAATTGTAGGTTCTAATATCTAACCATTAAGAAATTAAGGGCAAGGAGAAAATTAAAGACAAATTCCTACCTATTCTAGTATATAGTTTAAACTGTAAACCCTGGTGAAATTGAAGTGACCAAAAATGCAAAAATATAAAAAAAGGAGGGGGAGGCACCTCTTGTTATTAATTTTTCTTGCCTGAATAAAAGTAAAAATAAATTTTCTGACCTGCACCTCCTTGAAAATAAATAAAATTCTTGCCTCCAGATTGAAGGTATAGTTAATTTGATGAAAAGAAATATAAATGGTCTAGCTTGGCCTTAAGTTTACAGGCAATGAAAATAAATTTTTTGACCAAAAATTTTTGAAATACAAATTCTGTCTTGGCAAAATTTTCCATACCCCTCCAAATGTCCCTCCCCTTATCTGGGTGTGCAAGCCTTTCAGAAAAGTTTATGATGTTTAACGTCAGTTGTAACATTGACTAGGGCTTAATTGCTGGGTTTAAAATGAGCAGCAATGGCTGCATATAAACAGTAACCCGAGAAAAAAAATGAAGTACTAAAAGTGTTTATGCTTGGTTATTCATGGATTATTTAAGCAAGTTTTTATATTGGAAAAAGCTTAAACTTGTTTCGAAATTTGATAATCGTTCAGTTTTCCTGACTTATGTTTCACTTAGAGACATAACTAGTATATATCAAAACTTAGGCCATTGTTTTTTTTTAATTTTTAGCTCACCTCATAAGTGAGGATAGCTAATGTGATACCCTTAGCGTTCGCGTCCGCATCCTGTTTGGAAGAATGGTTAAAGTCAATTCCTGCTCACTGACAAGTCCCACATCAACCATATTGATATGTATGATGCATTTTTGGATGACACAACAATGCATGCTTCGGATGCTGTCCGTGACCTACATTTTACGCATGAATGACTAGGTTAGATAGAATGTTTAAAGTCCATTTCCGCTTACTGATATGTCCCACATCAACGATATGGTTATGTATCATGCATTTTGGGATGACAACAACAATGCATGCTTTGGATGCTGTCTGTGACCTACATTTTACGCATGTGCGACTTGGTTAGGTAGAATGCTATAAGTCCATTCCCGTTTACTGAAATGTCCCAAAACAACCGTATTGGTATGTATGATGCATTTTGGGATGACAGCAACAATGCATGCTTTGGATGCTGTCTGTGATTTACATTTTATGCATGACTGAATCTGTTAGAAGGAATGATTATAGTGCATTCCTATCTACTGACATGCGCAACATGTGACAATGCTGCGCAACGAGGTGAGCTTAGCAGACTGTGGCTGCTTTCTATGTTTAGTTTTATGAACCCTCCTACCTTAAAAATTTACTTTTTAGCTCACCTGGCTATGCCAGGGTGAGCTTTTGCAATCACTTTGCGTCTGTCGTCCATCTGTCCGTCCATAAATTTTTCATTCAAAGATCTTCTCCTCTAAAACCACTAGGCCAATTGAAACCAAACTTGGCCACAATAGTCCTTGGGCGGTCCCCTTTAAAATTTGTGTCGCTCAGGTCTGTACGTCATCCAAGATGGCCGCCAGCTGGGACCAAAATTTAACATTGGACCCTATGGAAAAAAAATGTTTCAAATTCTTTTTCTCTGAAACTACTTGGCCAATTGGAACCAAAGTTGGCCACAATAGTCCTTGGGTGGTCCCTTACAAAAAAGGTGTTTTTTAGGTTCGCCCGATTTCCAAGATGGCCGCCAGCGGGAAACATAGTTTTAACATTGGACCCTATGGGAAAACATTTTCAAAGATCTTCTTCTCTGAAACTACTGAGCCAATTTGAACCAAACTTGCCCACAATAGTCCTTGGGTGGTCCCTTACAAAAAAGGTGTTTTTTAGGACCACGTGATTTCCAAGGTGGCCCCCAGCAGGAAACGTACAGTTTTATCATTGGACCCTATGGGAAAACATTTTCAAAGATCTCCTTTGAAACTATTGAGCCAATTGGTACCAAACTTGGCCACAATAGTCTTTGGGTTGTCCCTTACAAAAAAGGTGTTTTTCAGGATTGCGCTACAATCAACATAGCCGTCAGAGGGGGACACAGTTTTAACATTAATGGGAACCCTATGGGAAAACACATTTAAAGATCCTCTTTTCTGAAACTACTGGGTCAATTGGAACCAAACATGGCCACAATAGTCATTAGGTGGTCCTCTGCAAGAAAGGTGTTTTTCAGGTCAGTGCTATATTCAAGATGGCTGCCAGCGGGAAACATAGTTTTAACATTGGACCCTATGGGAAAACATTTTCAAAGACCTTCTTCTCTGAAACTACTGAGCCAATTGATACCAAACTTGGCCACAATAGTCTTTGGGTGGTTCCTTACAAAAAGGTGTTTTTCAGGATTGCGCTACATTCTAAAGGATATAGTTTAACATTGGACCCTATGGGAAAACACATTCAAAGATATTCTCCTCTGAAACTACTGGGCCAGTTGGAACCAAACTTGGCCACAATAGTCCTTAGGTGGTCCTTTGCAAAAAATGTGTTTTTCAGGTCAGTGCGATATTCAAGATGGCCGCCAGGGGGAAATATAGTTTTAACATTGGACCCTATGGGAAAACAC
>MJUU01049766.1:202444-216280 GCA_002080025.1 Modiolus philippinarum
ACCATTTGTCCGGATAACTCCTCCTACAGTTTTTAAGCTAGGAAGTTTTTATTTTGCAGGTTGATTGTGCACATATCAAAGATGTGCATACTACTTGGATTTTGATTTTTGATTATTTTTCAGAAAACTACACATTGTTGAACTTTGTCATTTTTATGCATTATATTGCTTATAGGGTATACCATTTGTCCGGACAACTCCTCCTACAGTTTTTGAGCTAGGAAGTTTTTATTTTGCAGGTTGATTGTGCACATATCAAAGATGTGCTTAAAACTTGGATTTTGATTTTTGATAATTTTTCAGAAAACTACACATTGTTGAACTTTGTCATTTTTATGCATTATATTGCATATAGGGTACATTATTTGTTCGGATAAATCCTCCTACAGTTTTTAAGATATTTTACAGGATGAATGTGGAACTGTAAGAGATGT
Organism: Modiolus philippinarum; assembly: GCA_002080025.1. NCBI lineage: Eukaryota > Metazoa > Mollusca > Bivalvia > Mytilida > Modiolidae > Modiolus > Modiolus philippinarum. The sequence continues at coordinate 202,879 of MJUU01049766.1, forward strand.
GCAAACTACTTGGATTTCAATGTTTGATAATTTTTAGATAATGCAGGATTATCAGATATGTGGGGCGTGGGGTATGTGAGCTTGCTCACTAAGGTTCTTTAATTAATCACCGAATGAATTTCCCATTCATAAAATTTTGTGTGTAGATGTATGAATATGGAAGACCGATATTTACATTTGTATGAATGGCGTAAACGTACTTCCCTGAACCGTCAATGAAACGATGTGGCTGTTTTGAAATAAATCATAAAAGAACAACGCATTGGAAATAAAAAATCAAATTCATTAGCCATCGTGAACAACTGTCCATTATTTACAATCTACGGAAGATGTAATGTTTGTTTACATTTCTAGTTATCAATGAATGGAAAAGTACGGCTGTTCCACGTTGGCTGTTCCATTATACTTGTTGCGATTGTCATTTAGTGTCTTCTCCGAGGTCCGCGTTCGGTATACATGTAATGGCCGACTCAAAACAAAATACTGAAGAAGTCGTACATCAAAGTATTACCTGGAAACAGTTGTCAAGGTGCATATTCCGAAACAGACGATATTTTGCAATTGGAATTGACTAAATTCGAAATAGGATCAGTTAGGGGTGTTGATCTGTTGATTGCCGTTTGTCCAACAATGTTCAGTCTGGGGTGTTGCGTGTTAATTGCCGTTGATCGATCAGAGTTTGGTCTTACAAATCTTGAGATAATGTCATTTGAGTATTTACAATGCATAACAGTCATTTTTCAATTGCATGAGAATGTATATCATAGCGCGAATTGCGATGCATTGTTCCTCAAAGGACTTGTCACAGATCATCGTTTTCATGTCTTCGTGTGTTTTTTGGACGAATTATTATCTCCATAAAGAGCAGGGTATTGCTGCTCATGTCTTGTCAGCTTTTGTGTCTTGTCAGCATTCACAAACCTTTCATTCAGGTCTCTTCTTTAGAATTAAATTTCAAATTGTACTTGATCAAGATAGTGCTGTCATTGTTTAGTCTATGTTGAGTGTACAGCAGGGAACCCGTTTCTGGTATAAAATCAAAATTCTTTGAATATTTGTCTCTAATGGTTTGATTGCCATTGATTGGCTAGTGTGATCAAATGAAGATGGCCACCAGTAAATACTTGCTGACTGTCAGAAAGGCATGTTAATTTTTTTCATGAGCAAAACATGTTTTTTTTACCTTTCTTGGTTTTGATATCATCATTATAATTAGACCTATAGTAAAAATGAGTAATTATGCACGACATAGACAGGCAATTGTTCATATCATACATGGACACTATTGGACAGTGTACATAAAATATCAATAGATTAGATACTGATCATTGCCATCATAGACACCAATCTACCAGTCCCTTTGGGACTTTGATTAAGTCTACATTTCAGCAACTGTTCCACTTATCATAAATCACAAGTGTGGACTCCTCATATTTGATTAATAGCAATGTCTTAATGGATACATGTCAGTCTGACACTAGTTTATTAACCTTGACCTTTATATCATGGTTCAGTGACTTTGCTATTTTTTTTTCTACATTCAAGTCTGTTTCTCTGCTATTTGAATACCTAAGGAAATTTATCCTAAATCTGCATGAATATGTATATAATCTTGATGAAAAAGTATTTCATGATGTCATAAAAGTATAGACCTTGCTAATTAAGTTTCATACAAATATAAGAACTAAATTGATTGACAATAGCCCCTGGCAAATTGTGAGATGTACTTAATACATATTGAAACTGTTAATGCATGACTTTTTTACATTGATGTCCATTTCTCAGCAATAAAGAAGTTAGACTCTCTATATTAGGTTTATCTAGGAAATACAAAGATCCATATTGAAAAACTTTTGTAACACATTTAAAAGTCATGAATTAGATTCTTTGTATTAGCTGAAATAAGATGACAAAAAAGCTTCTTCATTGAGAGTAATCTAATTGGACAAAGTATTTGCATAATATTTGGATGATACAGCCATCTTTATTGGATACACAATGAAACTGTCACTAGATACAGAGTAAATAATGTAAAGTCACAGCTATATCATCTTCATAATCTGTACATATGGTTTATAGGAAAATTGCAATGAACTTAAAGTAAGAGCAATCAATGTTTCAATTTCTGCTTTAAGACATTCCTGTTTTGTATTTTATATTTTCATAATCATTAAATCTTAGTGTAATTTCATGAGAATTGAAAATGAAAATTGGAATGAAAGCCATGCACACATTCCATTTGGCTTTTTATGCTCCTGCCGTTAGGCGACGGGCATAAACGTCTCTGTACATTCATACATGCGTCTGAAATTTTTCGTAGAGGATTTTTCAGCTTCTGTTTGCAGTGATGATTTGATATTTGGTCTGAAGCTTTGGAATGATAAGTTGTACCGTGTCTCCCCTTTTCGAGTCCATCGCTCATCTTTTTACTTTTTGACGATAACTTTGATTTTTTGAGGGGGGCTTCTGTGTCTCATGGACACATTTTTTTTATTTCAATTTTTTGACTTGCCCATTTTAGCTAAGAGGATTCTCTTATTATTTGCAGGTCTGCCAAAATCCTTTGACCTTTTCGTCCAGGTTTCAGAAACTCTGTAGGTGGACATTGTTGATCATAATTTCTTTGATTTTTCAATGTATCCATTTTTATCTGTTCATTTGGTAAGGTTGATTTTAATATAACATATCAATGTGGTTTGAGATAATTTTAATCAAAATGAAGATGTACTTTAGGATACTTTGTTTGTTTGTTCGGTGCACAACACGTGTACAACCTATTACGCCCATACATTTTATTTATGTAAACCATAACATGTTGAAACTTTGATTTATATGAGCAAATTAGACTGTTACTTTCATCATGTTCATCACTGATAAAGAGATAAAAGTGTTAAAATTCCTATTGTCCTTCATAACTAATTATCCACGGAATGAATATCCAACTATAATGGAACTTGTATGTTGTTTGTCTGATTAATAAAAAATGTTCACAAGTTCATTGTTGACTTAATTAGGATGTTTTTGATATTGCATATTAGATTTTGTGGAGAATATTTGATCAAAGTACAGAAGTATATTTATTGTTTATTGTTTGACAGTTTTTGGTCTTCCATGTTTCAGTATTTATTCATTGATTAGATATCACATAAACATTTAGATTTTATATAAGGCCAGATTGTATAGAGAAAAATTTTATAAGCTTTCAGTAGTTTTTTTTTGCCATTAAAAGCAGCAAGAAATAAAAACCTGTCTATTCATGGGGTAAAAGATACATGGTGATATGCAAGACATCTATTTATAGAGACTTTGTCTGATGTGAATTTACTCCATATCCTTTCATTGTTACGTTGCCTGCATTCAGGCAGTGGGAACATATAGGGATCACTGTCCATTGTCTTGCATCAGTGGTGTCGTCGTTGGCAATACAAAAAATTTCTGTCACATGTTTACAGAAACCATGTATCCCAACCTTCCCCAATTTGATATGAAGTATCAGTATTGAGACCTATACCATTCAACTGATTTTAGGATCTCTGGGATGCCCACTTCCTGTTCGACAGAACTTATAATTTTTTTTGTGTCTTGAAAGTTTTTGCCAGTTTTTCTGGGGAACCACATATCCCAGCCTTCTGCAATTCATTATGGAATATCAGTATGTAGACCTATGCCATGTAACAGGTTTGGATCTCTTGCATGTCCACTTCCTGTTTGACAGAACTTGGAATATTTTTCACTCTTCATTGCCACAAAAAATTCTATCACATTTTCTCCCTGGAACATTATATCCCAGTCATTACTGTGTGAGATACATGCAAGCATATAATAAAAAGAAATAAAGGGGCTTAACATTATTCTTGCAGGGCCTAGTGAGGTCCCATAATTTACTTGAGCCTGAACCCAATTTTACTAGCCCTTCATAGAAGATTCGATCCTTGTACAAAATGCAAAACTTTGACTATAACCCATTTAGCTAGTGACTTGTAATTTTTAGTAGCATATGGCTGGTCTTCTTTCATTATGTAATGCCTTTATTTCTGGTACAACATTACTTTGTATTAACCAAATATTGAACACTCAAACTCCTTTTAGAAATCACTGATAAACAGCCTTTATCTGATGTTTTTGTTTTTTTTGAGACAAAGTCTCATGTACATGGGACAAGTACATGGTAAAACCAAGGAATGGAACAACATTTTTATTGTTCTTCATTTTGAAGTCACCATCCAGGCTTTCATGCATGGAAGGGGAAGTGTTGATGATTGTCATTTAACCTTGAGGTGGGCCTTCATATTTACATTTAACCCTGAGGTTTGTTGACTTTAATACTTGATGGTTTATATGAGTCATGTTAAAAATTATAGATTAATACATGACCAGTGAAGTTTTCCATGTCAGCCTGGTTATCATGCTGAGACTACCATATCAGCCACAGACATTAGTCTACTCATTGATATGGGTCGAGGGGGTGATAACCTGGCTGATATTGAAATCTTGTTTTTATACCCCAGCTCCAAAGGAGGGGGGTTATACTGTTTTACCTCTGTCCGTCCATCCGTCCGTCCGTCACACATATTTTCGTCGCATTTTTCTCAGCAACTACACATTGACTGCCACTTAATATTTGGTATGGTGCATCAATATTTGGTCCTATGCTGCACCTCCCCTTTTCCGCCATATAGAATCACCACTTCCTGTTTACCGACTTTGTGACTTTTTACTTTCATTTTCAAAATCCTGCTTTTTTGTCTCATTTTTCTCAGCAACTACACATGACAGCCACTTGATATTTGGTATGGTGCATCAGTATGGGGTCCTATATTGCGCCTCCCCTTTTTGGCGGTATGGAATCACCACTTCCTGTTTACCGACTTTGTGACTTTTTTACTTTCATTTTCAAAATCCTTACTTTTCGTTGCATTTTTCTCAGCAACTACACCATGACAGCCACTTGATATTTGGTATGGTGCATCAGAAGGAGGTCCTATACTGTGCCTCCCCTTTTCTGCCATATCAAATCACCATTTCCTGTTTACCGACTTTGTGGTGCATCAGAAGGAGGTCCTATACTGCGCCTCCCCTTTTCTGCCATATCAAATCACCACTTACTGTTTACTGACTTTGTGACTTTTTTACTTTCATTTTCAAAATCCTGACTTTTCGTCGCATTTTTCTCAGCAACTACACATGACAGCCACTTCATATTTGTTATAGTGCATCAGTATGGGGTCCTTCACTGCATCTCCCTCCCCTTTTCGGCAATATTGAATCACCACTTCCTGTTTACCGACTATGTGCCTTTTAACTGTCATTTTCCAAATTTTGACTTTTTCGTTGCATTTTTCTCAGCAACTACACACGACAGCTACTTGATATTTGGCATGGAGCTTCAGTTTAATGTTCTATACTGTTTCTCTCTTTTTCAGCCATATTGCTATACTACTTTCTGTTTACCCACTTCATGATTTTTTTACTTTCACTTTCCAAGTTGGACTTTTCGTCACACTTTTCTTTGCAACTACACATCCCAGCCTTTTGATATTTCGCATTCAGCTTCAGTATTGTGTAGTCTATTGCGTCTCCCCTTTTTGGTGATAATGCAGGGCTACTTCCTGTTTACCGACTTTGTGCTTTTTTTACCCAAATTTTCAAAATGTGACTTTTTTTGTCATACTCTTCTCAGCAACCGCATATCACAGCAACTTGATATTTAGCATGAAGCTTCAGCATGGGGTACTTTACTGCGTCTCCCCTTTTCTGGCATACTGAAATACTACTTTACTGACTAACTGCATTTCTATCTTTATGTCCCGCATCCTTCTCACATTATTTGCATCTTATTTTTCTTTGCAACTGTGTAAATGCTTGTATTGTGTCCACACTTGTACTGTGTCCACACACACTTACTTTTGCACTTACCATATAGATTCAGGGTTCAATGAGCGGGTGTATAACTGGCTGCCATTCGGCAACAGCTCTTGTTAAATCTGTTTATTACATACTTCTGATATAGATATGAAAAAGAAAGGAAATGGGGTAAATGACAAGGAGACAACATCCCATATTCAGGTTAAAACAACCCAAAACAAAGCATCTTAGGGGTCACCATATGGTTTATTGGCAATATGTACATTTTTATCTTTGATCTTACTGACTGATATTGTCAGCATCTCCATACTGACCTGATACAATAAAATATCAGGCAATGACATCACAGATATGATGTCATGATACTAATGATGTTGCTGATAAAAGCAATAATGATAGTTTTGAAGGTCTTGAAAGAAGATATCACTAGTAGAAAGCTCGTCCTATTGGACTCGCCGCGATGCAGTGATATTTTCTGTTTCAACCATCAAAACTGCCATTATTCATATATCTTAGCCAGGGTCATGTTGATAAGTCCATATAAAGCTGGATATGCTGATATGGATTGCTAAAATTTAACATACCTGTGTTAAGTATGTAAATATAACAAATTAAAACATTACATTTGCAAGATTCGATCAACATTTTTTCTCTTCAGAAAGAAGAATTTTCAAAAGCGTTAGAGGAAGAAAAAGCTAGATTAAAGGAGGAATTAGAAAAAATGGTTCATAACCTGGTAGCAGAACAAAAGGTTAGTGTTGAGAAATCCAAAAATATACAGGATAATTAATGAATGGTAACTGCATCAATATTATGAATTAAATATTTTTCAAACTATTCTATTTGCCAGATTATAATCACATTATCTATATTATGTGAGGTTGCACAGAAGCGGCATATCAAAAACGGCTGATTGCATGGGTAATATTACACGTTACTAAACATAACTCAAATTGTAATTGTTTTTCCTGTCACCTAAAAAGGTCTTTTAGAATTTCCATTGTTGTGTTATAACCAGTACAAATTCAAAATTTGACAAGGGAAATTAACTAAGGAATATTAAAGCAAAATATAAATTTGCTTTCATTCAACATAAATGACTGATTAAGTGCCATATACTTTTAAACAAGAAATTCTTTGTTTGCATCATCTACTTGTTTATATCTACTTCAGATAAGCAGGCAAAAATAAATGTGTTTATTATTTTATGATATTATTATAAAAATTATGTTTAATTTTGTCCTGATGATGCCCGTTTAGGGCGAAACATGTCGACAAATAACTAAAGTTTACTAAAGTGTTGTTGTCATTATGGTATTTAATTATGATATTATTTGTGCACTGTGATTGGTTCATTTGATGTCGCGTGACATTTTGTAAATATGGTGTAAACCTGGTATTTCCATAAACAGTATAAGACATTTTATTACATTATTGTACTTTATCTGTTTTGAAAAGTAATGAGTATATTTCATGTCAACCTAAAATGGGCTATAAATAGCTCATAGGTTGTATGGAATGTTATGTCAACCTGAAACGGGCTATAAATAGCACACAGGTTGTCTTTAACGTCATGTCAACCTACAATGGGCTAAAAATAGAAATAAAAATTCCAGATTTCCATAGTAAACGTAATTTAGGATAAAACATCATTACTAAATAAATTTCTTAAATTTATTGTTATTTTTCTCTTTTTCTTAATTTAAGATGCAAATCAATTTTATTTATACAATGCAAATCGTCAGTATTCTCAAAAGAATGAATTTATAAAACAGAAAAGGAAACGAAACAAAATTTCTATTTCTCATTGATTGACGGTAATACTGTCTCTATGTATAATCATATAATAAAACAATTATAGACTTTGAATAGGTTGCTACAGGGATTTATCAACCCTCAAAAAGCAATATTCACCTCGCTTTCAGCTCGGTGAATATAACTTTATTCAGGTTGATAAATCCCAGTAGCAACCTATAACAAAGTCAATAATTGTATACTATATTTGGAAATGTCAGGTTTACAACATAATTTATTTAATAATGCTAATGCATCGAACATTACCTGTTAATAAAATCAAGAATAATGTCATAAAATATGAAAACAATTATAACATGGCCAGTTTGGTCAATACATGGATTTATATACCTGTTTAGAGTATATTAACCTTGGACTGCGTCCTTGGTCAATATGCACTAGTCAGGTCTATAAATCCATGTATTGACGTCATTGCCATGATATATTTGTATAATGAATCACAATATATGAAATAAAGAAAATGTTAATAATAAAAATTTAAAAAATTCAATTGGGATAGTTAAATGGAATATATTTCTATTAATAAAGTAATGGTAAAAGTGTTTCAATTAATGTATGTCAATTCAATTAATAATATAACAATTGTAGCATTTGTACTAGGTCAATATGATGTAATATCGACCAAGAAATACTTATCCACCTGTAGGTTGGCTGTTGATCAATATCATCTCTCAGGTCGATATAACATCATATTGACCTATAAAAAGGTAATAATTATATATGGTTTTCAATTATGGTGTTTGAGATACATTCTGCAGAGAAAAATGTTTCAACAGCAGTGTATCATTTGCTAAAACTGTTGGTGAAAACAGGAATGACCCAGGGGATACTGAAAATTGTGCCTGCAAATTGGGAAAATGCCATCCTTCTTAGAGAGGGAAAAGTTATGAAAACTTGATAGGAGTTTAGAAAAAAGGACCCTCATTGAATCCCCTCAAAGTAAGGGGATTCAATGAGGGTCTTTTTACATTTAGGTAAGAGTCTAGACATGTGTATGATAAATAGGTTTTTGAAAATTATTGAAAATAAAAAACAAACAAAACTATTGAAATATCCACAAAATTTTGGGTTGGAGTCATGATCCTTTACGAATTCAGCAGTCAGATATGGAACTAATGAAAGACTTACAAAAGAAATTGGAATGAAAGGTTTTATGTCAAATTTAATTTAAACTAAAAGTGTGAAATCTGTATAAAGCATATTTATGCATTAAAATTATAAAAGATAATTGCAGATGTTTTGTTTCTTATTTCTCCTCCCTCCCTAGTAGCTTTAGAGGTCTTACATTGACATTAAACATAGAATTAATTTAGGATGGCCTAATATAAGAAAAAGCTTAATCGGTAATCTGAAGTCATGGAAAGATAAGGGCAATTCAAATGGAGACAACATAACAAAAGTGCCGGAAGGGTAAGCATTATCTACTCCACATGGATAATTTAACACAGTGCTTATGAAAGGTCTAGTGTTAAATCATAGTCAGTGTTTATCTTGTAAAATAAAGTATCCACTGATGACTGTTCCCTCTTATTCAATCTATCAAATTATGTTGAGGGCTTTTCCAGGAAAGAAGACATGGGGGTCTGTGAAGGCACTTTATATAAATTTCTGTGGGTGGTTGTTTTTATCATAGTTTTGTATTGTACCATGTGGGAAGGAATTCTATGAGTGGTTGGGGGTCTATAAAAGTGTCTTCACTGACCCTCATGTTTTTTTTTTCTGGAACAGCCCTGATAAAGTGAAGTACTGTATAGATGTCATTTTCGTGCTGTCCTTTTTGCACGGTTTTCAAAATAAATTTTACTTTGCCCCCTTTTGAATTCGCAATCTGTCCAGCTACTCAATCATTCAACTTCATTAAAATATTTGCAACAGCTTCATCCCTTGATATGAAAATAGAGAAAGTAAAACTGCTATGAGGTATTTTCTGATTATAGTAATGAAGAAATAAATAACTATATTAACAATTGCAAGCAATAACTGATGTCACTGCAGACAAGCAATCTCATTTGCAGCCTCAAAATCTACCTAGAAATCAGTTTATGTTGAAATCTGACTAAATTTTAAATTTTATCATATTTTTGCAGCCATCTTGAATATGGCAGCCATTTTGAAAACTTTTAGCATAAATTCCTTCCAGTCATCTTACTGAACATAAATACAAAATTCGAACTAATTATGCACAGCAGTTCCTGAGATATTTAATCCTCAATTTTTCAATGTAAAATGGCAGCCATTTAGAAAATTTAAACATTCAGAATATAACTTCAGATGGTGGTCCAATTTTATAAAAATTTTTAAATCATTTTATCAAGGGAGTTCAAAATAATGGACTAGACAAAAATTATTGGAAGAATAAGAAGAATGAGAAGAAATGTAGAATAAATATAGTTTCCATAACGAGAACTAGTTGATTATGAAATTTCTCACATCAAGTTAAATAAATATTGCAAATGTTTGAAAGCGAGGCTTGCCGAGCTTTTAATCATTTCAAAATTTATTTAACGAGATGTGAGAAATTTCATAATTAATGTGGAAACTGTTTCTCTAATGACTAGACGAAAAACACTGAGGATTGTATTCCTAATAAATTTGGCGGGAAATGTCACGAAACTTGTTCTCCTCTCTAGAGAGGAGAACAAATGTTTCCACACAGTTCAGGAAACGTGAAAACTGGATAGAAATTAGAGAACAAGATTTCTCCAATTCTTAGGGTGTAAACACAGTTATTTAAAAATACATATTATTTTTAATCCACACGTTGGTTAAATTTCTGCGTGATGATTCCCGCAACGTTTTATTTCATTCAAAAAGTTTATTGTGAAGTAATCACTAGGCTTTCAAGTAGGGCGGAAAACGTTGACAACCGTACTGAACCATTGAATATGCACCCGAAACACCGTAAAGGTCATTGGAGAAACAATTTATCCTTCCAGTTGCTCTTGAATTACGATATTTCTCAATTCTCAATAGTTAAATTTCTGATTTTAGCATGCTCATTAAAGCTTGCATGTTGAAAATCACAAAGTTAACTATCTCGAACTGAAGAAATATCGTAATTCACTTGATCCGGAAGGATATACTATATGTCTCCCTGACGTTGTCTTGGATGACATAAATAGAAAAGCTTTCCCTTTATATTTCTGAGAAGTTTGCCAAAAAACAATTTTGAATTCATCAAATCTTATTCTAATATGGGAACAATGGAAACCATGATGACTAGTCATATGAAAATCTCAATTATGAGCGGCGAAACAACAGTCTTTACACTGAAATAGACAAAGTCATAATATGTTTTGTGCACAATAACATCAGTTAATTTTTAATGGGGTTGTTGTTTGGTACACCTTAGGTACGCCCCGATCATTAAATGTCATATTAGAATCAAAATGATTCATGTTTGCCGGTGGTTTGTAGTCGATTTACATATATGGGTGTCCATTATTTTCGTTTATTTTACCCCTTGCTCCGCTACGCTACACTCTGGGTACAATATTAACGAAAATAATGGCCACCCATATGTAAATCTTCAACAAACCACCATCGTCCATGAATTATTTCTTAAATAAATGATGTATTCTTATTTTTTTTATTATATGTAACAAAACAAAGTAAGATTCAGTGCTTTGGACTTAAATATTGCTCCTTTATTCTGATTTATTTATTTATTTCAGAAAGAATTTGATTCACAGATGGAGTTGGAAAAGGAAAAATATGAAGTTAGACTACAAGAGGCTTTAGAGGTAAGATAAATAGAGTAAAGGTTACCAGTTATTATTGTACACACGTCAGACAAAATCTTCTTTTTTTTAATTAAGTTTATCAGTCTGACCCATCTGATGGTAAGCTGATTAATATGATAGATATATATTGAAATAATTAAGTAGCAAAAGACTGTTTTATATGATGATTAATTTACTAGGATTCTTTGTAATTTTTAGACCTCTTTGTAGTTGTAAGATAAGAATATCTTTTGCCACTTTTCCAATGATATAGAAACCAAATAACTTATTTTGTCTCACCTGGGACAAAAGTTGCTAAAAGGGAAGGGACATGGTATTTCTATCTTTCATAAACTTTCGTACCATTTCTGAACTATTAATGAACCAAAGGGGACCAAAAGTTTGTTTCTACAAATTACAGTAAGTGGCCAAAAGTGTTGGTGCATAAGATTTTTATACGACCACAAAAATTTGTGGTCGTATTATGGTATGTCCTAGTCTGCGTCCGCATCTGTGTCGGCGTCTGTGGACAGCATAACTGGTTCTAGTAGACGGATCATTTTCAAATTTTGGTATGAGGTTTCTTGGCACAAGCTTTAGCCCAGGTTTTAATTTCGATTGTCTGGCCCTGCCTGTTTCAGAAAAGGGGGCCAAAAAGGGGTAAAATTGGGTATTTTCGTGTCTGTGGACAGCATAACTTTGTTTCTAGTGGACAGATCATATTTGAATTTAAGTATGATGGTTCTTGGTGCATGCCTAAACTCTAATTTTAATTTCATGTTTCTGGCCCCACCAGTTTCAGAAAAGGGGCCAAAAAGGGTAAAATAGGGTGTTTTCACATATTTGACTGTAGAATCTTATTGGATTTTGATGGAGTTTCTTTCAGTGTGCTCCTTTGCAAATTTCAATCAGGGATATGTCAACGGAGTTCATGTGGCATGTACCATTCATGATATAAATAAGGCCACAAAGGGGTGAATTTCAAAAATTTTATTATTTCATATTTAGTCCGATTTTGATGCAATTTTTTGCTATGGATTCCTTATGAAAAATCAATTTGGTGCTGCACCATCAGGATTTTGATAACTTGTTTCCTTTCTGAACTATGAAGGCCAACGGGGCCAAAATTGCAAACATGCAGATAACCTAAAATTATTATTTTTCATCGGATTTAGATGGGATTTTTTTCTTTGGATTCCTCTAGTTGTAAGCATAGCTCTTTACGTTTCCATGCTATAAGGGGTCAAAGGGGCCAAAATTGCAAATTTTTTAAATAAGTGAAATCTTTATTTTTCATCAGATTTTGATGGGATTTTTTTCTTTGGATTTCTTTTGATGGAAACTTTCAGTTGGTAATCAACAGATTTGCATAACTCTTACTGTTTTTTATCCATAAGTGATCAAAAGGGTTGATTTTTCTCCAGCTAATTGTTGTGTCAAGCTCCTTTTTGTGTACATCTAATTATTGTGTCAAGCTCTTATTTACTGTGTCCACATTCACTTCAAACTACACTTGTTCAAATTTCAGTGGTCGAAATGCTGTGGTCGTATCAAGCTGCTCTCGGCGTAGCCCTTTATTTTACTATATATTTCATGTAAAACCACATTTTTTCAAAATAATTATTTTAAAGCCAATTCTTATCCAATTTCTAAAAAAATTGCACTGATAATCTCAAAGTCTTGTTAAAATTTTGTAAAAAATTGAATCCAGTTTTCAAACTTCGTCAGTTGTTTGCTACTAAATGCGTTTAGAATTCTATGATGGGTCCAGGTGTTTTAGTGTTTCTGGAGTTACAGCAATACATTTTTGATTTCCAACTGCTAACTTGTGAACAAAATTACATAATATTTTCAAACTTGGTATACCACTTCCTGACCCTTAAAGTCAGACCAAGTTATATTTTGGGTTCAAAGGTGAGAATATTTCTGGAGTTATGCCCCTTGAAAAATTTTCAAAAAAAAAAATATGGGAGATCATGTAATGCACCATTACTGTTTTT
>MJUU01049766.1:220156-236224 GCA_002080025.1 Modiolus philippinarum
ATATAGTTTTAACATTGGACCCTTAGTATGGGAAAACACATTCAGAGATCTTCTCCTCTGAAACTACTGGGCCAATTGAAACCAAACTTGGCCACAATAGTCCTTGGGTGGTCCTTTGCAAAAAAATGTGTTTTTCAGGTCAGCGTGATATTCAAGATGGCTGCCAGGGGGAAACATAGTTTTAACATTGGACCCTATGGGAAAACACTTTCAAAGATCTTCTTCTCTGAAACTACTGAGCCAATTGGAACCATACTTGGCCACAATAGTCCTTAGGTGGTCCCTTGCAAAAAAGGTGTTTTTCAGGATCGCACTATATCCAACATGGCCGCCAGTGGGGAACATAGTTTTAACATTGGACCCTATGGGAAAACACATTCAAAGATCTTCTCCTCTGAATGTACTCAGCCAATTGGAACAAAACTTGGCCGCAATAGTCATTGAGTGGTCCTTTTCACAACAGAAAAGGGTAGCCCCTACCCGATGCTGTACTCTGTACACTTAAATGTGTTGCAAAATAGTTTGCCAAATAATAATACCATATATTGTGGGCGAAATTGACACCGTGTGAACCAGAATGTGGGTGAACCGACCCTGGGCAAACAGGAAAGTTGGTGACTGTGGGCGAATGTGCACTATGCAATTTTTTTGTGGAAAAGGCTGTATTTGTCTATTTACTGACATTTCCTGTTGGGATATATGGCACAAGAACTCTCATCAGTGTCGTGAGTCAAAACGTGGTTACTGCTGGGGGTTACTGATGCAAAAACATGTAGACTCACAACGTTGTTCAAGTATCAGCTGGTATAAAAACCCTTGTGGACTCCTGACACTGTTCACTAGTATGTGAGCCATATATCCCATCAGGAAATGTCAGTTAAAAGACAAGTACAAAATTTTCCACAAAAAATATGCATAGTGGCACTGTGGGCAAATGTAAGGTCCTGTCCACAACTGTGTTCCTGGCCTAGACATTTTTTTACTTGGGAAGTTAGTACTCTTGCGGTCCATGCATATACACATATATTGTGTACTACATACATATATGGAAATGCAACACAGGCACTTCCATACCCCCCTTTTCTCGACATACTCAATGCGCAATAAATATTGTCTGTACCGTTTCAGAATCAGTTCGAATGACTAACCTGTTGTTTTGATATCATGAATGTTGTTAAAAGCTGCCTATATCAGCAGATTTGATTACGATAAACTTACGAACTGCAAGCTATTGTTGTTGACATTTACGTCACTGTGAAATAATTATTTATAGGATTTTATTTTTGTGAAACGCATTTCAGGTTCAGGCTTCACACAAAATACACGCTCCACACGATATACACGCTCTGCACGATATGATCTGTTCTGAGCTTGCATACACGAACGGAACAAATTGAATCGTTTGTTTTGTGTAAAACATGTATGAATGGTACACGCAACACACGATTTGATTTGTTTGAAACGGAACGAACTGAAAACGCGAGCGGAACGAACGAAACACGGAATGCACACGCAAAAAATGTAATGTTGAGCGTTCAACCAACTGTATTATTATTATTTTCAAATTTACAGCATTTTTACCAGAAATGATGAAAAAGTAAAAGAAAATTCTCCTTCCCGCTCCGAATTTTTCAAAAAATTTGATGAGAATAGGAAGTTTTTTTTTTCATAATATTGGCTTAAGAGTTCACTTTCATACTATTAAGAAAATTGAAAAAGAGTAACACTTACACAAACATGTACAAGAATAAAGGCAATAGAGGTAAGACTCCTTTTTTTGTCTTAAAAGTGGTCAACATCTACCCATTGATTGATTGATTGATTGATATGGGGTTAAACATCACTTTCAGCAGTATTTCAGCTATCTCATGACGGTCAGTTTTAGTGGTGGAGGAAGTCAGGGTGCCCTGAGAGAACCACCGACCTTGGGCAGGTAACTGACACACCTTATCACTAACGATTGTAAGTCAAGTGCACCCTTTTTTGTAATGTACAAAGCGGGGCGCGAACTCACACCGAAGTGGTGATAGACTACGGTTGTCAAACCCCCCTTGGTTTGACATTTTTAACATAATTTTTCATAGTATCTGAGTGTAGGTGTGTGCATTTAAATTGCAGAGTGACTGTAAGAACCAACAAAATGCATAACGCATATTTAACGTTTTAATGGAAAAGTTTTGACTAGAATGCCAACATCATTACATACATTGTGAGCGGCGGAAGGACCTTTTACAGGACAACAGGATCAAACTTTTTAGGTCACCTGACCCAAAGGGTCATGTGAGCTATTGCCATCACTTGGCATCCGTCGTCCGTCCGTCCGTCGTAAACTTTTTCAAAAATCTGCTCCTCTGAAACCACTGAACCAATTTTAACCAAACTTGGCCTGAATCATCACCAGGGTATCCTGTTTCAAAATTGTATCAGATGAGTCCGAGGACCAAACAACATGGCTGCCGTTTCTAAAAATAGCAAATAGGGGTAAATTGCTGTTTTTTGCAAATAACTCGAAAACCGTTACAGATATTTAAAATCTGACAGGAAATAAAAGTGATCAGCATGACAAGATCTACCCGCCCTGCGATTTTGAAGAAAATTTGATTACCCATTTTGGAGTTATTGCCCTTTTCCGGAAATTTTTCAAAATTTTTGTTTTTTATTTTTTATAAAAAAAACTAGAGCAGATAGAGGTCAACTTTAAATTGCAAAACTGTTCAGCTTATCAAGATCTACCCACCCTGCAATTTTGGAGAAAATCCAAAAACCCTTGTAGGAGTTATTGCCCTTTTTCACAGAATTTTCAAATTTTCATACTTTTCGTCTTTTATTTCCAAAACTATAGAAGATGAAGGTTAAGTGTAAATTGATAAAATGTTTGCCATGCTGTGGTGACTTCAAAAGTGGTGTTCATAATGTTCTGTTGACCGCAATTTTCAAAATGGCTGCCAAAAAAAGGCGGGAAAATTCAACATTGTTTGATTTCAATAAAATTTGGTTTCCAAATAGATATTGATGTTGCGACTTCAAAACCGGTGTTGAAAATTGTTTGTTGACCGCCATTTTCAAAATGGCCATCAAGAAAGGCGGGAAAATTCAATGTTGTCTGATTTCAATGAAATTTGGTTTCCAAATAGGTATTGATGTAGCAACTTCAAAACTGATATAAAAAATTGTACTTGAATGCCATTTTCAAAATGGTTGCCAAAAAAGGTAGGAAAATTCAACATTGTCCGATTTCAATGAAAGTTGGTTTCCAAATAGATATTGATGTTGGGACTTCAAAAACTGATGTTGAAAATTGTTTGTTGAATGCCATTTTAAAAATGGTCGCCAAAAAAAGGCAGGAAAATTCAACATTGTCCAGTTTCAATGAAATTTGGTTTCCAAATAGATATTGATGTAGCGATTTCTACACAATATAAGAAATATGTTTAAACTAGATTATAAAGGGGAACCCCTGCCAAAATTTTTTATGGAAAGGGGGACCTGGAATGTTTTGATTTCAGGAATATGTATCATCTGAATTATAAGGGGAACCCCTGCCCAAATTTTTTTTGAATGATGGTCTGAAATGGGTTGTAATGTATAGTGGGGCTTTAAATTACCGTGGAAACTGCTGAATCTACTTGCCCAATTGGAACCATACTTGGTGACAACTGTCCATAGTCGGTACCTATCAAAGAATGTTTCTGGTAAGTCCGCATGTATTCCAAGATGGCTGGCAGTGGGGTACATAGTTTAACATTGGACCCTATGGGAAAAACACTTTCAAAGACATTCTTCTCTGAAACTACTTGGTCAGTTGGAATCACAACTTGGTCACAATAGGCCTTTAATGGTCTTCTTAAAAAAATATGTCTGTCAAGTCTGCACCTCATCCAAGATGGCCACCAGCGGGGACCATTGTTTAACATTGGACCCTATGGTTAAAACATGTTCAACGATTTTCTGCTTTGAAACTTCTAGAAAATGAGACACTTTGGGTTAATTTGGGCTGCAGTTTATGCCAGTCATGGACCAGATGAGCTATACAGGCTCTTGAGAGCCTCTAGTTTAGTAGAAATGTCTAATGTCTCTGACAAGATTATGTCAATTGCCGTAAATACCTGAATTCAAATATATGTATTTAAAGTTTTTTTTATATCCACAAAACAAAAACAATTCATTTATTTTTATAGAAAAGTGATACAGGACTTTCAAGTTTTTGCCTTTCCCATAAAGGTTCTATTATTACACATTGTTTATTGTTGAGCAAAGGTGAACAGTGTTTAATTTCCAGATTAATTATTTGTCAAATAAAATCTAGTTAACAGTTGTCATAAGGTACATATCAATGTCCATTTTAAATTCATTAATAGCTTGTTGACATAAGGAGTTATGTTAGCATTTATTTATCTAATGAGTTAGGGGTCCATTTTCTCCGGCCTTACTAGAACATGTAGTATGGAGGCATTCATTTTTTTCCTTCGTTAAATTCAAGTCAAAACTTGCAATAGGTTAATAATAATGAATAATTTGAAGCGGTGTAGATGAAGTATTAAAATTTGCTGAAAGGGCTCTCTTAATTAATTTTGTAGGAAAAATTAAGAGAAGATTTACAAGAAGAGAGGAAGAAATATCTGGAAGAAATGAAATCTGCATTAAGAGAAGAGAAAGAGAAGAATAGGGTATTTTTATTAGCTCAACTGACAAAGGAGGCCAGCATTATCTATTGAATTTACTTTGCTGCATCCATTGTTTATTCATTGTCCATTAGCTTTTCTTATTTTGCTTTGCCCTTCAAATGGGACATACATATATAATGGAATTTTTCTGTTTGTCAGTCTGTCTGTAAATGCTCTTGGTGATTTCAGTAAAGTTTTGTTTTTACCATTTTCAATTTTGATTAATTTCTGAGTCCTTTGTAAGAGTTATGGCCCTTGAAAATATGTAGTTATTTGAAAAATAACAGTTTCCACACATTTTCTCTGTAATGCATCAACATACTGTATTGCTATTTGGTATATGGTTGCATCTAAATGAGTTACTTATCAAGACAAAATTTTGTTCAGGTCGGTGAGCATTGAACTTTGTGAATACATGTAGTTTCAGCATGTTTTCTTTCAATGCCTACAATAATAAATATTAAAGTTTGGGTGATTAGCTTTCATTCTTTCAGTTAAGGATTGTAATTTTGAGAGCAAAATCTTGCTTCTCACGTTGACTTCAAGATGAACAACAACAGCAAAACCATTGTTCAATTTGCTTAACCTTTATCATGCATTTGTACATTTACTCCATAAACTGTGGAAGTATTTTTATTCTTGGACATCAATTTTCGTGGTTTTCATAAATATCACTATTTCGTGGGTACTTAAATTTGTGGTTTCAAATTCCCTACATTGAAACTCTATGGAAAAATGCATTTCGTTGGGAACTTAATTTCGTGGTTAAGCGAATCACGAAACCACGAAAACTGGAACCCCACAAACAATAGTACTGTCACAGTATACCCTTGTATTTTTTTATGACAACTGCAATTTCATAATTTTAACAAGTAAAACATGTGAACATAAAACATGAATGTCATTATCCTTCATATCAGTTTGCAATCCATACAGAGGGAGACAAGGCACAGTCTGTCACTGTAATCTCAAACTAAATTTGTAATCCTAATTAAAGTCCTGAAAATCCAGCTAAAATCCCCAATTTGAAAATGATAATTTTTTTATCTCAAAGTTAGAAATTCCAGGATTAATACAATCTAACACCATTGAAAGTGCAAGATCGAGAAATCTCAGACACCCAAGGGTAAGATTTCAATATTTCTCTGACGAGGCTTGCCGAGTCAGAGTACCATTGAAATCTTACCCGAGGGTGTCTGAGATTTCTTTATCTTGCATTTTCATTGTTTTTCTCACAAAATACACGTTTCTGTATAACCACACTCTAGTTGGCGTCCACCATGTCTAAGCAATTTACTATGACGTCGATAATGTCATAATGTATTTCCGCACGTGAAATTCTTATCTCACTCGTGGGTTGAGACAAGGATATCTAAAACGGCTAAAAATAGGTACTGGCTTGTCTCAAATGTGAGAATATCTAGATCTAGATTCTTGGATCCTCAAAAGCTCCTTTCCTCATTCACTGAAAGTATTTCAGATATAAGCAGATATTGATGACATAGTATTCTTGGATCCTCAAAAGCTCCTTTCCTCATTCATTGAAAGTATTTCAGATATATGCAGATAATGATGACATAGTATTTATAGTATTCTTATCCTTTAAAAAATGTTTTAATTTATTTTGAGTAATACCGACAAGTTTGTATACCTCATTCAATTTTTTTTTATCCCTGCGCCGCGTTGCGGCGCGGGGATATGGTAATGCCGGGCATCCGTCCGTCCATGCGTCTGTCCGTCCGTCCGTCCGCCTTGTAAGCGCTCTAGCAAATTTATTTCTCATTGGATTTCAATAATATTTATACAGTAGCTTTAGTTCAAGGATACCTCGAGGGAGATCTAAGATGAGTTCTATTTGAATATTTTTGTAGGAGTTATGCCCCTTTTTAACTTGACAAAATATCCTTGTAAGCGCCCTAGAAAATTTATTTCTCATTGGATTTGGATGATATTTACACAGTAGCTTTAGTTCTAGAATGCCTAAAGCAAGTTCAAAAATGAGCCCTGTTCGAGTGTTTTTGTAGGAGTTATGCCCCTTTTTAACTTTGATAATGGACAAAATATCCTTGTAAGCGCTCTAGAAAATTTATTTCTCATTGGATTTGGATAATATTTACACCGTAGCTTTAGTTCTAGAATGCCTCAAGTGAGTTCAAAGATGAGCCCTGTTTGAGTATTTTAATAGGAGTTATGCCCCTTTTTAACTTTGAAAATTGACAAAATATACTTGTAAGCCCATTGGATTGGGATAATATTTATACAGTACCTTTAGTTGAAGAATACCTCAAGTGAGTTCTAAGATGAGTCCTGGTTAAAAATTTTTGTAGGAGTTATGCCCCTTCTTAACTTTTAAATTTACCTCAAATATGTGGGGTTTCAAATTGCTGGAGCGGTGAGGATATATGGCTATACGTAGCCCTTGTTTGTCCATTGTTTCTCAACTGATTTTTGTTGCATTTGAAGAAACACGTGTTTATTTTTTTTTAAGGAATCTGTTAAAGAATTGCTGGACCAGGAAAGAGATCATTGTCAAAAGTGTGTAAAAGCTTTTATGGAATCTTTTAAAGGGGAAATGCAATCCTATATTGAACAGCAAAAACAGGTATTTGAATTTATAAATGTTGAATATAATTGAAATTAATAATTTGCAAAAGTGGTTATTGATTGTTGCATTTCTTTCCTTTGCATTTCTTTTCTTAATTTGCTGAAAAAAAATCTCTACATACTTATGTGTATTCTTCTTCTACGTCTATGATTTGTTTTGAGAAGGTCATGCCTTAAAAATGAAGTCAAAATCAGCATAATACTAATGAAAACATTCTTTTGGGGTTATTGGATGTGGTTTGTTTTCAATGATTTATCCACCTTTTTGGGGCCATTTAGGGCTTGCTTTATGGTGTGAGGTTCCAAACGATGTTGAAGACTGTAAGGTGACCCCTAGATGCTTTGTTTTGGGTTGTTTTAACATGGAGATGGGATGTTGTCTCCTTGAAATTTATCCCATTTCCTTTCTTTCTCATATTTTTGCATTAGTGTTTAAACAAAATAACTTTTGAACGCTTTATCAGTGTCAGTTAGAACAATTACATCGCAGAGAGTTGTGTGACACAGTAAGAGAGTAACAAAATATTAAATGTGCAACAAATTTCAGTTTTGACTGCTTGTTTTTCTACAATGAATATAGGATCAAAACATTTGGAAAGCCAGAAATCAAAATATATCAAACCTGAAAGAGCTTAATTAGCCTGTAGGTTCTGAAATTAAAGGACAAAATTAGTTTTATCAGATTTTCTAACTTCTTGGTATTGTATCATTCAAAACAGTTTTGTACCAGTACTGAAACACTGAGCAACTTCAATGGCGATACCATTTCGGATTTGCAGTCAATCAGAAGAGGTATCGCCACTGTGATGATAAACTAGAAAAATACAATGAACACGTTTTTGACTTGGAAAACATACAGAAAAAGATTTTACTGTACAGCTAACACTGCAAATGAAAATTCTGTGTTGTCATCATATAATTTTGCATAACATGGAAGTGATTTTGATGGAGGACATCTATATTGAGAATATGAACAAAATACTTACCTTTTTGAATCCTTGGCAGCATCATGTTGAATGCAGAATCAATGCAGATCAACATTTAAAAATCATTGTTATGTCATAGAAATATTATTGAAAAGGATTGAGTATTACGTCAACAAATGATCAAATCATTTTTCTTAAAAAATTTTTTGATCAGAAATTTGGACTGGTTGGAATTAAAATAGAATTTCACAAGGGTTTCCCAAGGCCATAGTAGTCACAAGGAATCCCCAAGGCTATAGTAGCCATTAGGACTCGGCTCCTAATTTTTAGCTCACCTGGCCAAAGGCCATGTGAGCTTTTGCCATCACTCGGTGTCTGTCGTCCGTCCGTCACACGTCCATCCGTCGTCCGTCTGTCGTCCGTTAACTTTTATTCAAAGATCTTCTCCTCTAAAACTACTGGGCCAATACTAACCAAACTTGGCCTGAATCATCACCAGGGTATGCTGTTTCAAGTTTGTGATTTTTATGACCGTAGACCAAACAACATGGCTGCTGTTACTAAAAATAGAACATAGGGGTAAATTGCCATTTTTTGCAAATTACTCAAAAACCATTACAGATATCAAAATTTTGACAGGAGTAAAAATGATCAGCATGATGAGATCTACCTGCCCTGCAATTTTGAAGAATATCCGTTTACCCGTCTTGGAGTTATTGCCCCTTTTCTGTAAAAATTTCAGTTTTTCGTTACTTTTAGTCTTATATATTGAAAATGGTAGTAGATAGAAGTGAAGTTTGTATAACAAAAATGGTCATCATAGTAAGATCTACATGCCCTGCAATTTTGAAGAAAATCTGACAACCCACATAGGAGTTATTGCTGAATTTTCACAATTTTTTAATGTTTTTACTTTCATTTCAAAAACTGTTTGAGATAAAGGTTAAATGTGAATTGCAAAAGTGTTGAGGTTTTCCAGAATTACAATTTTTACATATGTCCAGCAGGTTCGCATCTCTTCCATAGTGGCCGCCAGCGGGGAAATAGGACCCTATGGGAAATGCATTCAAAGATCTTCTCCTCTGAAACCACTGAGCCAATGGGGACAAATTTTGTCACAGTAGTCTTTGGATGGTCCCCTTTAAAGTTTGTGATTTTTAGTTCGTCTCAACGAAGTTGAGGGGGACTATTGGAGTACCCCCGGCGTCCGCGTCCGTGTCCGCGTCTACGTCTACGTCTGCGTCCGCATTTGGTCATATATCTCTGCAACTATGCATGGTAGGGTCATCAAACTTTGTATGCAGGTGCATCTTGGGCTATCTCACAGCCTCCAAGAAAATTGGGTCTCTCTGACTTATATTTTCCGCTTGAACGAGTTACATTCTAGTTCAGATCTCAGTCACTATACATGGTAGGATCATGTAACCTTGCATATGCATGCATCTCTGATGGTAGGTCAGCATGCAGGCAAAATTAGGTCACTTTGACTTATATTTTCCGCTTGAACGACTTACATTCAAGTTTACGTCCGAGTTCAGATCTCAGTCACTATACATGGTAGGATCATGTAACCTTGCATATGTATGCATCTCTGATGGTAGGTCAGCATCAGGCAAAATAAGGTCACTTTGACCTATATTTTCCACTTGAACGATTAACATTGAAGTTTACGTCTGAGTTCAGATCTCAGTCACTATACATGGTAGGATCATGTAACCTTGCATATGCATGCATCTCTGATGGAAGGTCAGCATCCAGGCAAAATTAGGACACCTTGACCTATATTTTATGCTTGATTGATTTACATTCAAGTTTTAGGACGAGTTCAGATCTCAGTCACTACACATGGTATGATCATGTAACCTTGCATATGCATATAACTCTGATGGTAGATCAGCATCGAGACAAAATTAGGTCACTTTGACCTATATTTTCGGCTTGATTGATTTACATCCAAGTTTTTGAAAAAAGTTCAGATCTCATTCACCTTACATGGTAGGATCATGTAACCTTGCATAGGCATGCATCCCTGATGGTACATCAGCATCCAGGCAAAAGTAGGTCACTTTGACTTATGTTTTACGCATGAGTGATTTATGTCCAAGTTTTCAGGCAAGTTCAGATCTCAGTCACTATACATGGTAGCATCATGTAACCTTGCTTAGGCATGAAAATGTGATGTCAACATCCAGTCAAAATTTTGTTACTGTGACAAAGTGCCATAACGAGGCGAACTCTGTAATCGTTGATTACCTAAGTTTATGTTCGTGCTTCATCCAAGATGGTCGCCAGCACAGGACATAGTTTAACATAGGACCCTATGGGAAATGTATTCAAAGATCTTCTTCTCTGAAACTACAAAGTCAAACTGAACCAAACTTAGTCACAATAGTCCTTGGGTGGTCCCCTCTAAAGTTTGTGATTTTTTCGTTCGTACCTCATCCAAAATGGCTGCCAGCGTGGAGCACAGTTTAACATAGGGACCCTATGGGAAATGCATTTAAATGTCTTCTCCTCTGAACCCACTGAGCCTCAAGTCTTCCCTTCAAAGTTTGTGTTTTTTATGTTCATACCTCATTCAAGATAGCTGCCAGCAGGGAACAAAGTTTAACATAGGGACTCTATGGGAAATGCATTCAAATGTATTCTCCTCTGAACCTACTGAGCCATTTGGAACCAAACTTGGTTACAATTGTCTTTGGGTGATCCCTTTGAAAGTTTGTGATTTTTAGTTTGTACCTCATCCAAGAATGAAAATGTAACATCTGGTGAACTGATTTATAGTATGAATGGGTGGTCTACTGGTGACAATGAATAAAACCAGTCACCAGGTGAGCGATACAGGCTCATGTGAGCCTCTAGTTTGTTTGTCACATTGTCATGAGAAATGGCATGAAAATTCTGTCGGCAAATTATTGTTCTCTCAGATATTTGCAAGCAGAGATCTGCATTGATGAACAACCTGGGTACCTTGTTTGCATTTGCCTGTCACAGGCTGATAAGTGATTATTTTTAATCAATAGAAATGGAACTCTTCATTAAACAAAACAAAAAAGGTCTACTTAGATTGTTTTCCGTAGTTACAAATTCCAAAAAGTTGTTTCTAATAATAAGAAAATTTAATGATTTTTAAGGCAGGTTCTCTGCCTTCTAGCTGTTAGGTAAAGCCATCTTGAAAAAGTCTGTTTCAACCAGACTCTTACATTAAGGAGACTACTTTGTATGAAAAGAATCCGAATGATCCAGACTATCGTTAAAAACGTGTACGGCTTACCAGTTATTCATACGAAGGCACAAAAAAATAATCCATTCATGTGGCGATACAGTGTCCATTTCATGATCAACTACATCGTTTTTATTGTGTTTATTGTATTTATTTAATATCTTGTAAAAGATACAATGTTTTTTTTAATCTCAGAGGACTTAAATTGATATTCGAAATTCACGATTCTGTTAATTCATAAAAATTTCCTGCGGCGCACTATGATTTTACAAGTTTTTATGAATGGATACATAGTAACTTCTACTTTCGCTGTTGTAACTTGTAAAAATGTATGTATTCTCAATATATATGACTTTGAAACTTTTAATGGTTACACTGATGTACTCTACGTAAAAAAGGATCAATCAAACCGTAGCTTCGTTTTTAGCTCAAAGGATCAATCAAACCGTAGCTTCGTTTTTTGCTCACCTGGCCTAAAAGGCCATGTGAGCTTTTGCCATCACTTTGCGTCCGTCGTCTGTCCGTCCGTCAACAATTTCAAAAATCTTCTCCTCTGGAACTGCTGAGCCAATTGTAACCAAACTTGCCCTGAAGCATCACCAGGATATGCAGTTTCAAAATTGTGTTCAATTAGTCCGTAGACCAAACAACATGGCTGCTGTTACTAAAAATAGAACATAGGGGTAAATTTCTGTTTTTTGCAAATAACTCAAAAACCGTTACAGATATTAATAATCTGACATGGAGTAAAAGTGATCAGCATAGCAAGATCTACCTGTCCTGGTAGTTTGAAGAAAATCCGGAAACCCGTCTTTGAGGTATTGCCCTTTTTCCATAAAATTTTCAAAATTTATGCATTTTTTATTTTTTATTTCAAAAAGTGTAACAGATAGAGGTCAAGTTTATATTGCAAAAAGGTTCAGCATGACAAGATCTATAAACCCTGAAATTTTGAAGAAAATCCATAAATCCTTGTAGGAGTTATTGCCCTTTTTTCACCGAATTTTTTAAAATTTTCGTATTTTTCATCTTTTATTTCCAAAACTATAGAAGATGAAGGTTAAGTGTAAATTGATGAAATTGATAATGTGGCGACTCAAAACTGATGTTGAAAATTGTTCCTTGACTGCCATTTTCAAAATGGCCGCCAAAAAAGGCGGGAAAAATCAACATTGTCCGATTTCAATGAAATTTGGTTTCCAAATAGATATTGATGTTGCGACTTCAAAACTGGTGTTGAAAATTGTTTGTTGACCGCCATTTTTCAAAATTGCCACCAAAAAGGCGGGAAATTTCAACATTGTCCGATTTCAATGAAATTTGGTTTCCAAATAGATATTGATGTTGCGACTTCAAAACCAGTGTTAAAAATTGTTCCTTGACTGCCATTTTCAAAATGGCCACCAAAAAGGCGGGAAAATTCAACATTGTCAGATTTCAATGAAATTTGATTTCCAAGTAGATATTGATGTTGCGACTTAAAAACTGATGTTGAAAATTGTTTGTTGACTGCCATTTACAAAATGACATCTCGACTTCAAAACTGGTGTAGAAAGTGGTCCTTAGCAAGAACGTTTTTTGTCAAAAAAGCCCAACAAAGAAATATAGTAAAACATGATCAGACTTTAAAAACAGTTCAAGATATTGGAGGTGTTTGAGCTACGAAAGTTTTAGAAACTGAAGATCAACTGTATAACTTTCAATGTTACCTTGATTGTGGCAACTGAAAGCCAGGTGAGCGATACAGGCTCCTGGGAGCCTCTGGTCTTGTTTTTTTTTGTCCCGACAGGTGGCGCGTTGTTTTGTTTTATTAATGGCCAACTGAATTCTGCCTGCATGACATACGCCGTAGTAAATAAGGGTCAAATAAGTTTCAAAATAATCCGAAATTACAACAAATGTTCTTTATGGAATACTTCAAATACATTAAAATTTTAGAATAATTCAACTATGTCAACAATGAAGCACGAAAGGTTTAAACTTGATCTCCACTGGCGTTCCTAGACACAAGCGTAATCAAGTACAACACTTGTACTGGATCACATGGAACCATCATGAAGGTCCCAAACTTTCACTGATTTGTTACAACAGGAGGAAGCGCTCGCTTGCTGAATTTTCATTATTTGCAGTGATTCCTTCTTTTGTAGTAATTCACTTTTCACGTTGTGTTGAAACAGAGATGAAATCTGTTAGTATACTGCGCCAAGAACACGTTCACGAAGGCAAGACGTTGTCATCCGTCATATCGACATATCGTAATCAGGTATAAGAAAACACTCCACGCTAGATCACGAAAGTCAAATGTA
The DNA here is from genome assembly GCA_002080025.1 of Modiolus philippinarum. NCBI lineage: Eukaryota > Metazoa > Mollusca > Bivalvia > Mytilida > Modiolidae > Modiolus > Modiolus philippinarum. Next base: position 233,880 of record MJUU01049766.1, read on the forward strand.
AAAAAACGTCAGTTGAAAACTCGTGAGGGTTCTGATAAAACTATATATATACATAATTATACCCCGCTCCGAAGGAGAAGGGGATATACTCTTTTACCTGTGTCTGTCATTCCGTCATTCTGTCCGTCACATCTTTCATCAAGCTTTTTTCTGCAATGAATAATGATACAAACTTGAAATTTTGTCAGAAGCTTTATATATTTATGCCAAAATATGGGATGCATTTTCAGACCTGTGGGTATAGTACTTCCTGTTTACCGACTTAGTTAATTTTTTCAAAATTCCGTCTGTCCGTCTGTCCATCCGTCACAACTTTCGTCAAGCTTTTCTCTGCAATGGTAAATGGTACAAATTTGAAATTTTGTCAGAAGCTTTGTATAGTTATGCCATATTGTGGGATGCATTTTCAGACCTGTCAGGATACTATCTCCTGTTTACCGACTTAGTCAATTTTTCTTCCGTCCGTCACATCTTTCATCAAGCTTTTCCTCTGCAATGAATAATGATACAAACGTGAAATTTTGTCAGAAGCTTTATATAGTTATGCCAAAATATGGGATGCATTTTCAGACCTGTGGGGAAGGTACTTCCTGTTTACCGACTCAGTAAATTTTTCAAAATGCCGTCCGTCCGTCACAACTTTCGTCAAGCTTTTCTCTGCAATGGTAAATGGTACAAATTTGAAATTTTGTCAGAAGCTTTGTATAGTTATGCCATATTGTGGGATGCATTTTCAGACCTGTCAGGATACTACTTCCTGTTTACCGACTTAGTCAATTTTTCAAAATTCTGTCCGTCCATCACAACTTTCGTCAAGCTTTTCTCTGCAATGGTAAATGATACAAACTTGAAATTTTGTCAGAAGCTTTGTATAGTTATGCCATATTGTGGGATGCATTTTCAGACCTGTCGGGATACTACTTCCTGTTTACCAACTTTGTCAATTTTTCAAAATTCTGTCCGTCTGTCACAACTTTCGTCAAGCTTTTCTCTGCAATGGTAAATGATACAAACTTGAAAATTTTGTCAGAAGCTTTGTATAGTTATGCCATATTGTGGGATGCATTTTTAGACCTGTCGGGATACTACTTCCTGTTTACAAACTTAGTCAATTTTTCAAAATTCCGTCTGTCTGTCACAACTTTCGTCAAGCTTTTCTCTGCAATGGTAAATGATACAAACTTGAAATTTTGTCAGAAGCTTTGTACAGTCATGCCATATTGTGGGATGCATTTTCAGACCTGTCCGGATACTACTTTCTGTTTACCGACTTAGTCAATTTTTCAACATTCAGTCAGTCTGTCACAATTTCCGTCAAGCTTTTCTCTGCAATGGTAAATGATTCTAACTTGAAATATTGTCAGAAGCTTTGTATAGTCCTACCATATTGTGGGATGCATTTTAAGACTTGTGGGGAACTACATTTTGTTTACCAACTTAGTTAGGCTATTAGATGCTTGAAGTTGAGAGCAGGGGTATTGCTAGTGAGCATTGGCTCACAGATCCCTTGTTATTTCATAGTACATCTAGTTCTATCCTTTTAAAAATTAAAAGCATTTTGGCGTCCCATGATCCAGTGCTTTGATCCAACAGATGTAAATAAAAAATACAAATATTCAACTCTCTACCAGAGACCCATCATAAGAAGAAGTCTGCAACATTTCAGCAAAACAGTAATAATAACAGGACTTCTGGGAATACATAAATCCGAACATCCGGGTACTTTTACCTGTGTAGACTTTTGTGGGGTGAAACAATCAGATGCAAAAAAATTTAAATTGAAATTATTTATTAGGGCCCCGCATCGAGATGCGGGTGCCCTATAGTTTTCACTTTGTCCGTCCGTCAACAATTTTTTTGGTCGAAGTTTTCTGGGCTTATACAAGTGGGAATGATTTCATATTTGGTCTGAAGCTTTATGATGATGAGTTGTACCGTGTAAGCAATTTTCAGGTTTGCCGTGCCACTACTTCCTGTTTGCCGATACTTTTAACTTTTTATTATACCACTCAATGGATGAAAATTTTTCGTCAAAGTTTTCTGGGCTTCTACAACTGGGAATGATATGATATTTGGTCTGAAGCTTGATGATGATGAGTTGTACTGTGTAAGCAATTTTCAGGTTTGACGTGCCACTAGTTCCTGTTTGCGGATACTTTAACTTTTTATAATACCACTCTATGGATGAAATTTTTCGTCAAGTTTTCTGGGCTTCTACAACTGGGAATGATTTGATATTTGGTCTGAAGCTTTATGATGATGAGTTCTACCGTGTAAGCAATTTTCAGGTGTGACTTGCCACTACTTCCTGTTTGCCGATACTTTAACTTTTTATTATACCACTC
>MJUU01049766.1:239765-251772 GCA_002080025.1 Modiolus philippinarum
TGGTCTGAAGCTTTATGATGATGAGTTGTACCGTGTAAGCAATTTTCAGGTTTGCCGTGCCACTACTTCCTGTTTGCCGAAACTTTAACTTTTTATTATATACCACTCTATGGAAGAAAATTTTTCGTCAAAGTTTTCTGGGTTTCTACATGTGGGAATGATTTCATATTTGGTCTGAAGCTTTATGATGATGAGTTGTACTGTGTAAGCACTTATTTTTAGGTTTGCTCTGCCACTACTTCCTGTTTGCCGATATTATAACTTTTTATTATACCACTCTATGGATGAAAATTTTCTTCAAAGTTTTCATGGCCTCTACAACTGGGAATGATTTGATATTTGGTGTAAAGCTTCATGATGATTAGTTGTATCGTGTAAGGTATTTTCAGGTTTGTCGTGCCACTACTTCCTGTTTGCCGATACTTTTTAACTTTTTAAAAAAATATTTTCATAAACAAATGTTGATAATTTGGTACAAAGGAAGTGACTGCCTATTGCGGGGCCCTCCTGGGTTCAGCAGTACCTCTAGTTGCAGTTGGAGTTACCATATGTGTTATGGTCTCATGTTCAGTTACTCCATATCCTTTTGTAAAATAAAAAATATAAAATGCACATTAGGTAGATGTATTCAATCAATACAAGCATGCCAATTAACAACAAATACTCATCTGGAAATGTTAATGTTTTATTTACAGTTTTATTTTATGTACATAAACTCAGTATGATTTTTAAATATCACTCCATGGATGCATTTGCAAGGAAGTCGAACATGAACATGCAAATATTCCTCATGGGGGCATGGTTTCTGGGGATTCTGTTTTCAATAATTTGTCCATTTTGGGTCATGTATATTCTGCCTCAGAAATGTTTGTTTTATAACTTTATATTCATATCTTCACTTTTTCAATTTTGACACATTTAACTTTGGTTTTTGAATTGTATCTTGTGTTGTTATACTATATATGCCTTATAAAGTGCTTTTGGATATTTTTCTATAGATAAGGCGCTTTATGAATTAGTGTACTATTAGTTTATTATTAATATGTAATTATATCGACATATGTGATCATCCTCCTTCCTACACAGAATTACCTAATCAGTCAATGTCGTGGTCTGTTGAAGGACACATACTGCATCTCCATGTTAGCTGTACAGTACATGATACTTATGTTCTGTCTGTTGAAAAATTAGAGAAATAAAATGATATTTCTTTTTAAATTGTCGATTATGGTATTACTTGATCTAAGCTTCCAGAATTGTTGATCAATTTCTGTATCTTATACCATTTTAGAGAGCTAAATTGTATACTGTGGAAGTACCTTTATTCGTGGACACCAATTTTCGTGGTTTTCATAAAAAGCACTATTTCGTGGGTACTTAAATTCGTGGTTTCGCTTTCTGTGCATTACAACTCTGGGGGGAAATGCATTTCGTTGGGAACTTAATTTCGTGGTTTAAGCGAACATGAAATCCACGAAAATTGGAACCCCACGAACAATTATACTTTCACAGTATATACGTGATATATGTCCTCTGGACCAATTCAGAAATTCAACTTCCATGTCATAAAAGACATTGCAAAACTAAAAGTCCTCTTAAAGTATCATTTTACCAATCCCGAAAGTTCAGAGCAATAACATTTCTATAATACTATTGTATTCTGCATCAACCAATTGTGATCAAATTTCTGTAGTTACAATCCCTTACCATTCTGAGGTAGAATATACCAAGAGGGATTGAAATTGTACTCAATAGAAAAAAAGAAGGGAAGTGGGGAATGTGTCACAGAGACAACGACCCAAAGGGGAGTAATAACAACTCAAAACCACCATAAGATCTTGAGTGAACAGTGAGGAAACCCCACACCCAACAGTAGGTTGGAGTCAGCCCCTAAATAAAGAGTAATCAAGTTCAGTGAAATGAAACACCATCCTAGATTCCTATAGACATAAAGTAAATTCAGTAGAAAACAGACAAGATACACAAAGGCTTCATAAATTTCCTGACTAGGACAGGTGCAAACCTGCTGCCGCTGAGTTAAACTAGTTTTATTGGGCCGGAACCTTCCCCCTAGCCAATGTGATAAATAAGAAAACAATAGTTACAACTTGTAGTGTGTTGACTTTTTATACCCCGCCACACGAAGTGGTGAGGTATTATGTGATACTCTCAGTCGTGTGTCTGTCCGTCCCCCGAAGGTTTCCGACTGATAACTTGTGAACGAAATAACACAAGGTCTTCAAACTTGGCATGCAAGTCGTTTACCACAAAACTCAGGTCAAGTTCGATTTTGGGATCAGAGGTCCAAGGGGTTCTGGAGTTATGCCCCTTGAAACTTTGAAATTTTGTGAATTTTGGGGTTTCCCACTGATAACTTGTGAACAAAATAACACAAGGTCTTCAAACTTGGTATGTAAATTGTTAACCACAAAACTCAGGTCAAGTTCGATTTTGGGTTCCGAGGTCCAAGGGGTTCTGGAGTTATGGCCCTTGAAACTTTGAAATTTTGCGAATTTTAGGGTTTCGGACTGATAACTTGTGAACGAAATAACACAAGGTCTTCAAACTTTGTATGTAAGTTGTTAACCACAAAACTCAGGTCATGTTCGATTTTGGGTTCCGAGGTCCAAGGGGTTCTGGAGTCATGGCCCTTGAAACTTTGAAATTTTGCGAATTTTAGGGTTTCCGACTGATAACTTGTGAACGAAATAACACAAGGTCTTCAAACTTGGTATGTTAATAATACACTACTCAGGTCGTGTTCGATTTTGGGTTCCGAAGTCCAAGGGTTCTGGAGTTATGCCCCTTGAAACTTTGAAATTTTGCAAATTTTAGGGTTTTGTACTCATAACTTGTGAATGAAATAATAATATACTGTCTTCAAACATGGTATGTAAATTGTTTACCACAAAACACAGGCCTACCACAAAACACAGGCCAAGTATAATTTGAGTTCAGCGGTACACACCGTTGTGGGTTGTGGAGTTTTGCCCCTTTTAACTTAGAAATTTTGTGAAACGTGGCGGGGTATCATGTAATCCACCATTACTATTTTTGATAGATTGTTCTTTCACAAAGTACATTGATTTTCCATGAGATTTGTACTATACTAAAGTACATACATTTAATGTGTTGACTTTTAATAAGATCGCACTTTTACATAGGACATGGACTTTTCATTGAATTGTACCTTTACATAGTAAATGGACTTTTAATTAGATTGTACTTTTACTTAGTACATAGACTTTTCGTGTCCATGGACTTTTCAAAAAATTGTACTTTTACATGATACATTGAATTTTCTTGATTGTGCTTTTATATAGAACAGAGGAGGTTGGACTTTTGCACATGGCATGATTTTAATGCCCCAATATTGAGGGTCAAGGGCATATTATTTGCATCTGAAACTTTAATCATTGCTATAACTTTTGAACTATCAGGCCTTCAAGCGGCCCTATATTTCCTATAATTCCTATAAAAACCCTATCTTTTAAACAGTGCCCTATAAACCCTATATTTTGGCTTAAAATGGGCACTATATTAGCCCTATAATTTCAATTTTACAGCTCAGGTAGAACTCCATCTTTATTTTTGTCGATAACAAATGCCTTAAACAAAAAAATTTTTTTTTAGCCTCGCTTCGCTCAGCATGGAACATCACATAAAACAAAATTTCTAATTTTTTGCATTTGCTTCTTGCTACATTGTTGCAAATGCTGAATGTATACATTTTGGGCTTTTTGTGTCCTTGTATTTAAAAATATCAGGTAGAGAAAATATGAAAAGAGTAAAAAATAACCCTATATATGTCCTATTTTCAGTGACATTTCCCCTATAATTCCCTATTATTTAGGAAAAACTGCCCTATTAAAAGCCCTATTTTTTAGCCAAACTCCACTTGAAGGCCTGAACTATTTAAGATATACTTTCAATACTTTGCATGTGTATAGATCTAGTGACGAGGAACAGAAATATGCAAAATAATTAGGTCAGGTCTGAATTCAAGGTTACAGAGGTCAAGTGAAGTAGCTGCTGGGGTCATATGTAGGGTTTCACAAGTATATTTTTCTTGTTCCTCTGATATTTTTGATTACAATCAGTGTAATCCTGGACATTGAAATGAAAACATCAAATAGTAATTGTCTAAATATAGTTCTAATATGACTCTTCTGTTAATTAAGTAAGATTGCTAACTCATGTAAAGCTGTGATAAATATAATAATGTGATAGTGTTACAAAACCACATCCAATACACAGAAAATACTCATTAGTTTGTTCACAATACAGGGTGTGAACAAAAGAATCAACTTGTATAGACTTTTCAATAGTTTCTTTTATATAAATTTATTATGCCCACATATCATCATTGTTATCTCTATCACAGTTTGGATATAATTAGGTGGGACATAATGGCTTTTTTATTTACACAAATTGGAAAAATATTATTTTTGAAGTGATATGTTCAGAACAACATATCATGCTTTCAATTTATTTTGGCTGCTATGAAACATGTTTTTGACAATCATGGGATTCAATTACATGTGGATTTTGACTGAAGAAAAAAAATCACAGAATTTTTATTTTTATCTCCAAATATATTTACAGATTTATATCAGGATTCTGGTGTCATGTCACTGCCATTTTACACCTTTAAAAGCAGATCAATAGAATAACAGTAGAGTTTTTTTATATACCAAACAGGCTTATGACAATGTAAAGAAAAATCACTGGTCCCAACACTATTTAAAAACAACATATTTTTTAAGGATTTTTACAATTTTTATAACAAAGTCAGGCTTATAACTAAGAGAATTTTAAACCCAAAACAGTTTTCTGATTATTTAAAATTTACTTTATATATGAGAAAAGATTGCTGAAGAAACAAATCATTTACCTGTCTTTTGTTATGCACAAAAAATAACATATTTCAATGGTAAAGTGCACCATGCAATTCTGAACATTGCCTTAAAAACATTGAGCAAAAATTATTTTTCAACTTGACATTTAAACAAAAAAATGTGAACACAATTTTTTCAGATGTTGGTAATGCCCACTACTTTTTGCAGTTGGGGTACATGTACCCTTTAGCCTGTGAATCTGGGGGTAAAGAGTATTTTTTTAGGGTACATATGCATATCTGTCGATGAACTTACCTATTTAAAAGGGTTTCAGTGATTAGGCATAGAAGGGAACAATCAAATTGTATGACTATACTATTACTTTCACTTCATTACATTTTGACAGTATAACCAGAATATTCAGTGTTCAATTTTGAACAAATTATTAAAATGTATGTGAATGTACGCTTGGATTTGTGAAATTTGTACGTGCATATTTTGTAATGTACGTGAATTACATACTGCAGTACTTGAATTGGCATGCTGTATAGCAAACAATACTTGGAATGAAATATAATCAAGTGTCAGCAGAATTTGTTATAAACGAACTTTACTGTAGATTTTAAATATCTAAGGCAGTCCGAAGCGAGAAGGTCAATACAGGCAGTTTAACTAATTAAAGGTTAAACTGAAATTTTTCTTTATGTATTTCCAGAAAGACAAGGTTGTGAGACACAGACAGTTGTCCAGTTTAGATGTGTTCTTAGAGACTGCAAAACAGCAATTAAATGTTCTAATGGAAGATAATCAAAAAGACTTAGATGGATCGAAACTGGAAAGTGAGAAAAAGGATGAAACTTGATAAAGATGAGAGAAAGAAAAAAAATAACTCCACATAATCATGGCTTCATATTTTAAATCTGGCACTAATACACAATGGATGGATATTACATATAAATAATCAAAGCTTCCCAAGTAAAATCTCATACATGTTATTGATACTCAAGATATTATGTAAAGTGGCATTATTAGTTTAAATGGGTCAAATATGTTATTTTTAGTCAATATGTACATAGTGCCATATTTGCAATATTTAGTTAGTGTATCTTATTTATTTAAGGTTAGCTTATAGGAAGTTGATTAGGTCCTTTATAGTAACTTTTGGTTGATGTTTTAGTCACCCTGCCTTTCTATATTAATTTCTTTTAGACAGGTGAAATTTCCCATCACTTTAAGTCTGTCTTCTGTCAGTCATAAACTTTCATACAAAATACAAGGCCCAATGGAACCAAATTTGGTCACTTAAGTCTTTGGGTGGTCTACTGTTGAAAAGATGTTTTTCAGGTTCTCAATTATCCAAGATTGCTGCCAGTGTTGATCATAGATTTTCCCTATGAGAAGACTTTTAATTAAAAAAATTTCTATGAAACTATTAGGCAAATATAGGAACCAAAGTTGCCCATTATAACTTATGGATGGTCCCTGTGAAAAAAATGTTTTTTTTCCAATTGGCACTAAATCCAATATTTCCATCAACAGGGAACATAGTGTAACAATCTACTTATTGGAATACTACCAAAGATTTTCTCGAAAAATAATTGGCCAATAGCAACCAAACATGTCTTAAAAAATGACTTCTGTCAAAAATTTTTCAGTTCCTAAAACTATTTAGGAATACTAGAACTTAACTTGGCTAAGATAAAAATATGGTTGGCCTGTTAGTCATGGTACATGTAAGCTGTACAGGTTCTTTAGAACCCCTTTTGAGTCATGTTTGTTGTTTTTTGCGAGAGAGGGAATGCAAATATCTTCAATATTTGTTATTTTAAGTCTGGTTTTGATACAGTTTTTAGCTCATGTGAGCTTTTGCCATCACTAGGCGTCCGTCGTCCGTTCGTCCGTCCATTAACTTTTATACAAAGATCTTCTCCTCTGAAACTACTGGGCCAATACTAACCAAACTTGGCCTGAATCATCAACAGGGTATGCACTTTCAAGTTTGTGATTTTTATGCTCCGTAGACCAAACAACATGGCTGCTGTTACTGAAAATAGAACGTAGGGGTAAATTGCAGTTTTTTGCAAATTACTTGAAAACTGTTACAGATATAAAAAGTCTGACGGAGTAAAAATGATCAGCATGATGAGATCTACCCACTGTGCAATTTTGAAGAAAATCTGAAAACCCGTCTCAGAGTTTCAGCCCTTTTTCCGTAAAATTTTTTAAATTTTTTAAATTTTGCATTTTTTATCTTTTATTTCAAAAAGTGTAACAGATAGAGGTCAAGTGTGAATTGCAAAAATTGTCAGCATATCAAGATCAACCCACCCTGAAATTTTGAAGAAAATCCATAACCATTGTATGAGTTATTGCCCTTTTTTTCACCGAATTTTTAAAATTTTGAATTTTTCGTCTTTTATTTCCAAAACTATAGAAGATGAAGATTAATTGAAACATGATGAAATGTTTGCCATGCTGTGGCGACTTCAAAACTGGTGTTGAAAATAGTTTGTTGACTGCCATTTTCAAAATGGCCACCAAAAAAGGCGGGAAAATTCAACATTGTCCAATTTCAGTGAAATTTGATTTCCAAATAGATATTGTTGTTGCGACTTCAAAACCTGTGTTGAAAATTGTTCGTTGACCGCCATTTTTAAAATGGCTGCCACAAAAGGCAGAAAAATTCAACATTGTCCGATTTCAATGACATTTGGTTTCCAAATAGGTATAGATGTTGCAACTTTAAAATTGGTGTTAAAAATTGTTCGTTGACTGCCATTTTCAAAATAGTCGCCAAAAAAGGCGGGAAAATTCAACATTGTCCGATTTCAGTGAAATTTGATCTCCAAATAGGTATTGATGTCACAACTTCAAAACAGATATAATCAATTGTTCATTTACCGCCATTTTCAAAATGTTCACCAAAAAAGGCGGGAAAATTCAACGTTGTCCAATTTCAATGAAATTTGGTTTCCAAATAGGTATTGATGTCGCAACTTCAAAATCGATGTTGAAAATTATTTGTTGACTGCCATTTTCAAAATGGCTGCCAAAAAAGGCGGGAAAATTCAACATTATCTGATTTTATTTAAATTTGGTACCTAAGTGGATATTGATGTCACTACTTCAAAACCGGTGTTGAAAATTGTTTGTTGACTGCCATTTTCAAATGGCTGCCAAAATAGGCAGGAAAATTCAATGGTGTCCGATTTCAATGAAATTTGGTTTCCAAATAGGTATTGATGTCACAACTTCAAAACTTATGTTGAAAATTGTTTGCTGATGGCCATTTTCAAAATGGTTGCCAAAAAGGCGGGAAATTGTAACATTATCCTATTTCAATGAAATTTGGTTTCCAAATAGATATTGATGTTGCGACTTCTGCAAAACCGATGTTGAAAATTGTTCGTATTTCAAAACTGGCGTTGAAGTGGTCCTTAGCAAGAACATTTTTTGTCAAAAAAGCCAAACAAAGAAATATAGTAAAACATGATCAAACTTTAAATACTGCACAAGATATTGGTGATGTTCGAGGTACTAAAGTTTGAGAGACTGATGATAAACTGTATAACTTACAATGGTACCACTATTTTGGCAACTGAAAGCCAGGTAAACGATTCAGGCTCCGGGGAGCCTCTAGTTTAAAGTTATCCTGAAGGAACATTAATATTGAATAAAGTAATAAGATTTTTGGTACCTGTTTTTGTTAACAAGAGTAAAAGGGTCTTATAGGGATAAAATGTTCTTTTTATGAGATTCCAAAATTTTTTATTTTCAACCGATGGTAATAGGGTCTGTTTCTTGCAATTTCTCTTGAAGAAAGCTTTCAGTTGTATTCAAGGAATTTGGCATATCTGTTTTTGATCTGAAAAAGGATAAAAGGAATAAATACAGTATGTTTACTGTTTCCAAAGTCTTTTTCTGTTGACACTTGTCTAAATACCCATGTTTAATTTTGCTGATGTCATTTCATGCTATGCTAAGGACCTTTCTTGTTACATTCCTAGATTACTACCGTATCCACATGTCATTCAATGTCATCTGTCTGTATGTCCATTAATATATTGGCAGTGGATATCTTTTTCAAATTGAAGATATGAAAAGTTTTCCACATAGATGTGGACTGTATATAACACAATTTTCGTCTATGATCTTCCATCCCTCAACTCAGTTAAAGATGTTTGCTGTATGGATGTACATTGTACTATAAAATTTGTTTTTATGGTTACCAATGTTTTGTTATCACTGCTACAAAATGGTCATTTTGGGCTGATATATTTTTTGTGATTTCGACTATTTAAATGATTGTTATAGTCCAACCAAAGGACTTGTTCTCCGTAGCACTCATGTCTGTTTTAAGCATTAAATATTTTCATTTTCACTGTAGTTAAGTAGTCTTGTTCTATTTCATTTACCACACTCATCATAGAGCTTTGCCAATTGTAAAGGATTCATGTTCTCATAATGAAAATCAATTAAGGTAGCACAACAGTCTTCTGAAGAAAATTGTCAGTCCCTTAGTTTGAAAGCATGTAACTTTGTAATTAGTAAAGATACAGTGACAAATAACTACAATGTAAATACCGAAGTTACTGTGAATTTATTTTCTGTATATGCATATTTCGACAACTTATGTCTCTTCAGTGCAGATAAAATCTAAACGTTTGGAAGTCCATAAACTCAAAGATGTTAAAAACTGAGAGAGACAAATGAGGTATCAAATAAAAGGAAAATGATTTAATTGGCTCTTAATTCTTATTTCAAGAGTAAGTCTTATAACAATTAATGTCAAAATATCCATATTTGGCAAAAATTTGAGTTTTTGCCATAATAGTTTTAAAATGAAAAGAACTTTTACATCTTTGCAGGTAGCTGAATTCTGTTTGTTTTATCTGAAAGAATCATTTTATCTGAAAGAATCATTAAAATGCAAGAAAACAGTGTCTCAGATTTTTGATATAGGGTCTGGTTTGAAAATAAATTAATTTTAAATTTTAACTAGAAAGAAATTTTGCTTTTTCAAAATATAAAATTAATTTATTTTCTAACCAGACCCTATATCAAAAATCTGCATTTTAATGATTCTTTCAGATAAAACAAACAGAATTCAGCTACCTGCATAGATGTAAAAGTTCTTTTCATTTTAAAAATATTATGTCAAAAATTCAATTTTTTGCCAAATATGGAAATTTTTTAAAAAATACTTAAGAGGGAAACTCTTTAAATGAACATAGAAAGACAATTTTGTCATTTTCCTTTCCTTTGATACCTCATTTGTTATTGTATCTTTACAAATGATAAAGTTATAGTCATTCAAAATTAGGGGCCGACAATTCTCCTCCAAAGACTGTTGTGCTACCTTAATATCAATAAAGATATGTTGATCAAAGCCCTGCTCAGTAGGAGGGGGAATATAATGTTTTAACAATGTCCATCTGTCTGTTGGTCCTTAACATCTTTTGTCAAGGATTTCTCAGCTGATGTATGTATTAATAATTTCATATTTTGTATAAAGCTATGGAATGAGAAGTCCAGTGTCATCCTTATGAAAGTCAATCCAGTTTGCTGATAACTTAGATTTTTTTTTCTGTTATAGCCATAGTTGAAATTTTTTGGTAAAGAATTTCACAGGTGATTTGATATTTGGTCTCCAGCCTTGTTATGAAGAGTTGAACCCTGTCTCCCCTTTTCAAGTCTGTTACTTATATACTTTCTTTTTGCCGAAATTTTTTATTTTTCCATTTTTTTTTTAGGATTATATCATTATTGTGTCCACACTTGTACTTTGTTGAAATCTGTATTTTGGCCACACACACTTAAATTTTCACTTACCACCCACATGAGTGTTCAATAAGCAGGGGTTAAACTGGCTTCCATTGGGTGACAGCTCTTGTTGATATTTTAAAGCAGAGCCAGAGTCCTCCATATATTGACAATCTGTATGAAGGGGTGAATACTGCCTTGTTCAAGATTTCCTACCAATATCAATTTCATGCATCTTTACCAGTGGTTTGATTAAAATATTCTTGTCTTTAATACAGATGATGTTAGTTAAATAACATTCAATCTATCAGTAGTTGTTATTTATGACTAAAAAAATTAATGATGAATAAAATGATAGCAGTTCACTTTTACCATGCTTCAGTTTATATTGCAAATGTTCAACAGAGTTTGGCAGGGGATATAGCATCTTGCCTGTCAGTCAGAGTGTCCGTCTGTTCATCCCACCTCAAGTAAAAGTTTGCATTAAGGTTCATATTTGAGAGAAGACATGTGGCACATCAATTGTCTTTGTTCAGTGGATGCTTCCTGGAGAGTGATGCTGTTTCACTCTGACCTACATTTTATTCTTTGATGACTCCGGCGAAAGTTTGGCTCAAGGTTCATATCTGAGAAACTACATGTGGCACATCAATCATCATAGGTCAGCTGTTGCGTCTTGCAGAGTGATGCTGCTTCAAATGATAATTTGGTGACTCTGACCTACATTTAATGCTTAATTACTGGGGTTAAGGTTTGATACCTGAGAAACAAGATGTGGCACATCAATCATCACATGTCAATGGATGCATCTTAGAGAGTGATGCTTCTTCAGATGATAATTGGGACACTATGACCTACGTTTTATGCTTCAATGACTCTGGTTAAGGTTTGTGATAAGGTTCAAATCTGAGAAACTACATGTGGCACATCAGTCATCACAGGTCAGTGGATGTGTCTTGGAGAGTGATGCTGCTTTAATTGGTTCACTATGACCTACATTTTATGCTTCAATGACTTGGTTATAATTTATCTGAGAAACTACATATGGCACATCAATCATCAGGTCAGTGCTTCAGATAATAATTGGGTCATTCTGACCTACGTTTTAGGCTTCAATGACTCTGGTAAAAGTTTTAGGTTTTGGATACTACATGGTGTACATCAGTCATCTTAGGCCTGTAGGTATATCTTGGAGAGTCTTGTAGCTCAGGGGATAATTTAGTTACTCTTACCTCATTGAGAATTAATATTTTGAAACATTAGCAGAATTTGAAAATTTAATTGCTACAGGTAAAGGGATTAGTTGTCATTTTCAACTGCTCCCATCTTGTTTGGATTTTGTCGTTCCATGAATTTTACAAGATTGATGTACTAAAGGTTCTTAACAAAGATTGCTCATATTGTTC
>MJUU01049766.1:330277-352914 GCA_002080025.1 Modiolus philippinarum
AGATCTTACTATGCTGATTACTTTTATCACCGTCAGATTTTTGATATCTGTAACTGTTTTCAAGTTATTGGCCAAAAACTGCAATTTACCCCTATGTTCTATTTTTAGAAACGGCAGCCATGTTGTTTGACCTACCGCCTAATCGAACACAATTTTGAGAAGCTATACTCTGTTGATGATTCAGGCCAAGTTTGATTACATTTGGCCCAGTGGTTTCAGAGGGGAAGATTTTTGAAATTGTTGACAGACAGACGGACGGACGGACGGACGACGGACGCATAGTGATGGCAAAAGCTCACATGGCCTTTTAGGCCAGGTGAGCTAAAAAGGTGGAAGGCAGTAGGGTCCAAACAGGGTCCTGTCCTCAAGTACCTCTGGTTTTATTCAAAGATCAAGACACACAATAAACTTATTCCAGATCTTTTTGACCGCTATGTGAAATCTTTTTTCCACATGATAGCAGATCTTTCCTTTTAACAACTTAAATTTGTTCCTTTCCTCTACTGGATTTGACTCCATTCCCCGGAATTAACATGTTTAATATGACGGATGTCTTGCGCGTACTCTATCGGTGCACCTGATTGTTTTTAAGGTAGATCGGTAGTCTTCCGCCATTTTGAATTTGTTATTTATGCTGTTATGGTATTATCTGCCTTTTAAAATATGCAAATATTTTTTATTTGTAATGAATCAATCAATATTATATCTATAATACAGAATGCAAAGGACCTACATGGACTTGATTTCACATGTCTTTATCTAATTAGACGAGGTATGGTAAGTTGATAATTAAATAAATTGGAAGAGGATTTTTGAAAAAGGGAGATAATCTGATCAAAATATTTTACATAGATATCACTATGAAAATTCACATTTTACAAATTAAATGGAAAACAAAGTCGGTGACCCCCATTTTTCTTGTTATTTTTTGAAAGTATGTTTAAAGGGCTAACACATGAGTAAAGTAGAAAAAAATCTATGGAACAGTTTTAAAGAAATCAACAATATACCTGTTTTTCCCTATATATTCATTAGAAATATTTGATTATTTTGATATCAGTTATTTTAAAAACAAGCACGGTGACCCCCCTTTTTTATTTTTTTTATTTCAATGCTTATATAATAAGGAAACTTTCCTGTAAAAATTAAAAAAAATTTATGGAAAAAATTTTGGAGTACCCATCTACCTTAATTGAGTCCATGTTGTTCACCTGCCACTGTATCATATGGCGTTCTCATTTTTCTTTTCGGTGCTGTACTTTTAATGCTTTTTCATAGAGGGTACTATAGATCGGAATATTGCAGTTTGCATCAACTTGGGGGTAAGAACCTATCTTGATCAATATAGGGTCTGTAAGTCTCGTCATGTGACACCGAGATTTCACGATAAAATTTCAATTCGAAAACGTTTCCCGCCAAAATATGACGTCGGAGGATTATGACGTCCACATTTTTGGTTTGAAACGTCATATATTTTTGCCAAAAATGCAACTTCCGGGTACAATTTATGTGCCCGGAAGTTCCAAAATTGAACGAGACTTACAGACCCTATATGCAATGATAGTATTATGATATAAAATTTTAAAATAAATCAATACTTTCGGATATGAATTTCCAAATATTTTTATTTTATCTGCACTGAAGAGGCATAAGTTCTCGAAATGGTCGTAGGCAGAAATTAAATTCACATGCCAAACCGGTTTTTATTGCTTACACGTATTACCTCTGGATCGATGTTTTTGCCGGTGGACTGTTAGTCTCCGAGGGTATTCACCAATCAAATAGCCTGTACTTCGGTGTTGGCCCCGAAAAAAAGAGTTAATTTGGAAATGTTGCAATATCTAAATTTCAGGAAATTTTGTAAGAAATCTGTCCTTAGCCGAGTTTGGCTGTTCTATTCAGATCCACTTGATAAATTGTTATCTATCAACTTTTACACATGTTTTGGATATGGATTTCCAAATAATTTGATTGAGACATAAATTGCCAAAATGGCATATGCAGAAACTAACTGAAATTAACATTAATTTCGGTATTTTGTTACTTACATAAGTCATCCTACAATGAAGTGTATATTTAAGTTATGAGTATTAATTGATAACCTGGCAAACCTCTGCAGTGGAAAAAAAAAGTGTTTTGGCCCAAGCATGATGAAGTTAATAATTCAGTATGTTTATTTAGTGTTTACTAATCTGCCGTCGTGGATATGTCTTTTTTAACTTGTCGAAGGGAGATATAATAATATTTAAACAGTATTTTTATTTGAACATCACTAAGGACGCATTCAAAAGAGGAAACTTGCTGCAATAAACTAAAGAACTTCTCTTTTGTGCCTCTAGCAGCTGTGTCCTTTTAATCTGAAAATTAAAAATGAAATAAGCCAAAAGTTCTTGAACCATAAATATCAAGCCATACCAATATCGAGAAAAATAAAATATCGAGTGCTACATTCTTTTTTTTCACTTCCATAAGATATTTGGTAAAGACATTCTACGATTTCTGCTTTATTTTACCATGATTTTCGTGTTCAACACGGCGGGTGTCATATAAGAAGCAGAACATGCTTACTCTACCGATGCACCTGACCTCACACATGGTTTTTATTGGATCCGTGTTGTTTATCTGTTTGTTTGTCTTCATTTTTCTTTTTTGTCCCGTATTCATGTGGTAAATTCTGGTACAATTTTCATTAGCTATTCGTATTTTAAAAATGTTTTTGGTTCCCTCACACCAAAATAAACTTTTCATAAAAAATGTCATCCTTATATTCCATGACGTCTATATACCTTTATTTTCAAGGAATTTCGTAACAGCTTGGAATAGATCTGCTTGTTAACACGCTGTTTCTTTATTCATGGGAAGTATAATATGTATATGTTCCATACCATACGCGTATGTAGAACGCACGTGTACTTACAAGACCATATGCGTATACGAGTATGTGTATGCTTATACGGTCTGGATCGAATAAGGGCGAGTAGGTATGCTGACCGTGTGGGTATCTAAAGAAATTCCTTTAATTTCGAATAAATTTAGGTAATGAAACACATGTACAATGAGAAAATAATAAAAATCGGTTATCAGAATAAGAAAAATGCTGTGAAATTAATAAGGGAGAGTTCCAAACTTCCCTCGTACATTAACTAACGTGACCGGTCGAAGTGCCATTACCTTTAACCGTTTTGATTTGACATGTTCCCTTACACTTAGAAAAGAAAGGCAAAAAGTGGGCCGTTCAGCATGAAGTTTCTACATTTGATTTTGGTGCCTTTTTATTTATTATATTTTCTCATATTTATTATTAACACTACAAATTTCACAAGTTTTCAAAGCTACGTCTGTACTAGCCTGTTTGTCTGTGGCGTTTGTTTGTTGAACTAAAATGTGGTTTAAAATAAATTAAAAATCATCAAAAGACATCAGTTCCATATGTGTCGGCTTCTTTTCAGATGAATTTGTTTTTCCAGGACATTTTCACAAGTTTACAACTTAACAGAAATCATATATATAGCATATATATGTATCTATGCTTTTGTTCAGTTAGATAATGAATTATATAATTAAAAAGTCAATTGTTCAGAGAACAATTGCAAGGTCTTTCCCCGTCAATGTAATGTTTCGTTACGTCTAATGTTTGGCCAACCATAAATGACGATGTTAACAAGGGGAGTATTTTTGAAACATAGTGTTTTCATAATTTTTTTTTATGGTTTCCGAGATATCGCGATAACAAAATTTCGAATGGCGAGCGAAATTTTTTTTTGACCAACCAAAAATGTAGATCTTTATGAGAGGAGTATTTTTGCAATACAATGTTTTCATTGCTAGGGGCCGTCTTGAACTTACTATGAGGTATGAGCAAAGCTCATTGTTGAAGGCCGCATGGTGACTTCAAGATGAAGAACAACAATAAAAGCGTTGTTCCTTTGCTTGTTTTTTACCATGTATTTGTAGAGACTTTGTCTCATGTGCATTTACTTCATATCTTTTTATTCACCATTTCATAAATTTTTTTATCGTTTCCGAGATATCGCGATAACAAAATTTCGAATGGCGGCCATTTTGAAAATGGCGAAAGAAAATTTTTTTTGACCAACCAAAAATGTAGATCTTTATGAGAGGAGTATTTTTGCAACACAATGTTTTCATAAATTTTTTTTCTGTTCTGAGATATCGCGATAACAAAATTTCGAATGGCGGCCATTTTGAAAATGGCGGATGAAAATTTTTTTTTGACCAACCAGAAATGTAGATCTTTATGAGAGGAGTATTTTTGCAACACAATGTTATCATAAATTGTTTATCGTTTCCAAGATATAGCGATAACAAAATTTCGAATGGCGGCCATTTTGAAAATGGCGGATGAAAAAATTTTTTTGTGCCCATATTTGCAATCAGGACCATGAAAGCTACCTGGAAACCAAATTTCATTGAAATCCGACAACTTTGAGAAATCGACATTTATCGGGGTCAAAAACGCGTAACCGGGGTCTCGACCCCAAAATTTTTTTCCGCATGACAAATCATCCTTAGCATAAATGCAACATTTTCCCCACCTCAGAATGTTGATATCCGTTACGGTTTCTTCGCAAACATGATATTAAGGTTTTCGGTCTTCGGGCAGATAACTCCGTTACTAAAAATAGTTCGGCTTAGCAGGGTGACCATAGTCGATGCCGGCAAAAGTGGACTGACTGTACCAAGTTTCGAAATGATATGTCGCGACACGACTTCAACAAGCTCCGCGGAAGAAAAAGAATAATAATCAGAAGAAATACAATAAGGTCTTTCACATGTGGTGAAAGACCTTAATTAATATTTGCATTATATTACACAGACCGTACCAGTACGGTCCGACTGCATACGTATTCTAAAAAAATACGCGTATGGTCCGGACCGTATGCGTACGGTCCAGAACACATTCATTAATATACATGAACACAGCAACTGAACATCATTAATACTGAGGATTTACTCGTTACATAACGTAATAAGTAATCTTTAAATAGTTACAATTATTCAGCAATGTATACTAACAATGTTGGCATGTGTCATATAATTTGACGATTTTCTGTACAAAATTTTGAGCATTAACGTTGGTTTAAAAATCCAATATTTTAAGGAAGTGAAACCGAATTCAAAATCAAGACCACTTTTTACCAGATATTCAAGATGAATGTTGACTCGTGCACAGTTACTACATGTACAATTATTTTTTTTCACATACAATTTCCAAAACAAATATGTATTTACAAAACAAACATAACATGTAGTTGCAGTTCTAAATTTCTAGCAAAAAATGGGTTTCAGTTAGGACAAAAATTAGTCGGACTGCATTCAATTTTTGACATTTAACGGTACAACACATATTACACTTAGAAATGATGTCACAAAACAAAATAATAGCTTTTTATGTAGAAACATTTCAGATGGTGCTTGTTTAAAATAAATTTCCAAATGAATACCGAAGCAAGAATCAAAATCATAAATCCAGAATTGAAGTCCATATAAGGATATACAGAGAGAGAACGTGAAAGGCGAAGACCAAACAAACAGAACAAAATACAAACGCCACAAAAAATAAAGCAATAACAGTGTGAACCCCTAAAAATAGGAATTACCTGTCACATGAAACTTGTATTAATTAAATATAAAGACGCCAATAACGCAACAAAAAGCAATAATTTAGCTGTTTGTAACGTCATTCTTTTGAACACGATTAAAATCTTAAATTTGATATTTGATGTCATTTTAATAAATATATACCGTAATTACTGTAAATGTAGTTTATGCAGATGGCCATTTCACAACTTGTCTTTTCATTGCTGATCTAGTCAAAAAATTCGGAAATCCACAAACTAAAACATTTGTAAAACTGACTAAAACAAAAATGTTAAAACAGTTTTACTGCTGTTAATGGCTGAATAACCCATATATATGAACTGTCAGAGTTACACCAAGGCGTGGGTTTCGAAAGAAACGATATTTAGTGCGGATGCGTGTTAGCAAACAACGCAGATGTGTTAACAATCGACTTAAGTCTGTATTTGAAGATCTCGAAGCCCGTAAGCGCCTCTCTACATTACATGACAAATATGTTGTACCCGCAGCCAAAGCTTCTAATAACATCGGTTTTGCATGTAAAACACATGTCTTTGATTACAACTGTCTCATAAGAGAACTAGGCACCGAGTAATGCTACATACGAAAGAGTTTCATTTTACAAGGATGAAATCTTTTTGATCTTATCTGCACTGAAAAGACATAAGTTGTCGAAATGTCCATATCCAAAAAGTAAATTTACAGTATCTTCAGTATTTTGTTATTTTCCAATCACAGGAAATGTCCTCTTTAAATATTGAAATTAAAACAACAATGAAGACCTGCCATGCCTTTTCTGGGTACCTACATTACACAAAAGTCCGTGTAAGGAAAGGAACATCTCTAGCATCTTGTAAAAACTGACTAAAACAAAAATGCAATTGTTGAACTATTTATTGAAGTAAGATTTTTTTCTGCAGTCAAACACAGACATCAAGCATACTGTAAAACTATTCATGCCCGAAGTGACATACATGTCGTTACTTGAAAATTCGAAAGATTTATTGAAAATCTTACATCCTATTCATTTTCACAAAGACATTTTCTCAAAACATTTGAAAATTTTAAACATTCTATGCCACTCATCCTCATGATAAACGCAAGTAACGATTCAAAGGTCTCATTCAAATAGCCTTTGCCGATCTTCTTTTTTTTCAAAACCAATTTCAAAGGAAAGTTTGCTACGATGAAAAACAATGTGCTTGATTTTCATATTGGAAATATATTTGTCGCATTTGCAGGTGCTATTTATCAACAGCAAGTTGGTATACCAATTGGGCACGAATTTTGCATCTCTACTCTCAGACTTGTTTTTATATACCTATGAGATTATAAAACAAAAGATGCTAGATCCTTCAATCTCACTTAAAAACACAACGATGATTTTCTTTCCATTAATAACGCATCTTTTGCTAAATTGGTCCCATTAATATATCCCCAAGAACTAGAGAAACCACAATATCTACATCTGTTTTGGAAGTACATCTCGAATTTGACGATAATGGCCATCTCAGTACTAAAATTTACGACAAAAGGGACGACGATTTTAATTTCAAAGTTATCGAATTCCCTTATCTGGACAGTAATATTCCAACTTCTCGAGTGTTTGTTTCACAGTTGATTCGTTATGCAATAGCTAGCACAAATTATACAGACTTTCTCATTAGACATACTGTTGGGTGCAGTCATGACCTCTCACAAAGTTAAATTGGAACTGTTCTAATGAATGCTCTAAGTTAACTTAGAACTGTTCTAGAGCTGCTCTAGAAAAGTGTTCTAAAAGCAGTCATTGTAAAGAACTGTTCTAAAAGCAGTCATTATCAAGAACTGTTCTAAAAGCAGTCATAGAGTAGAACTGTTCTAAAAGCAGTCATCGAGTAGAACTGTTCTAAAACGGTCATAACCTGTCCCAAAAGCAGTCATGGTCTTCCGTATGACTGCTTTCAGAACTGTTCTAAGTTAACTTAGAAAATGACCGTTTTTATGACCACTTTTAGAACTGCTCTATCTTATGACCTTTTTTAGAACTGCTCTATTTTATGACTGCTTTTAGAACTGTTCTAAGTTAACTTAGAAAATGACCGTTTTTATGACCGTTTCTAGAACTGTCCTACGTCTGCTCTAAGTTAACTTCAAGTTAACTTAGAATTGTTTCTAAGTTAACTTGGAGTTAACTTTGATGAGAGGTTATGACTGCATCCAACTGTAGTTATTTCCGTCAACACCTTAATAAGCAAGACTTCAAAAAATTCCTTCTCAAACGGTCAATTAAAAAAGTTCTTTCACAAATATCATTTTTCAGGTTGATTTGCACCTGTTTTGTCTATTTGGCTCTTGACATATTGTTCGATGATTTTGTTATTACCCCAATGGGAGAAGTATTTTGACAACAAATAATCTTACCCTCTGAACAGTTAAAAATTCGTACATCATCTATAGCTATGTGACTTCCACGACTTTCTATATTTTGTGCTTCAATGACGAACTGCAATGCAAAAAGTCGATTACTATTTGCAAAAAAAAACAAAAAAACTACAGATGTAGCCTTACCCGCTATTCATGTCTCCATTTATTCCTCTTTAGTGCAGATCAAATCAAAACATTTGGAAATCCATAAACCGAAATGTCTAAAAGCTGAGAGAGAACAAATTACCAATAGGATCTAAATAGGAAAGCCAAAATCAGCAAAGGACAGAGCTATGCAAGAGGGAGATATTCCTTAGGCTTAAGAAAATTTTCTGAAATGTAGATATTGCATGTTTTCAAATAAAATCGGTTTTACGACGATCAAGATCCTAAATCTTATGACATAACGACTTATTCTACAGAAAATATATAAAACAAGATCAAGAACTGTGCTCCGATATTAGGTAATATACATTATCTTCTTTAAGATTAACAGCAGTCACAGCGTTCGCATTATCCTCACCCCCCCAAAAAAAAAAACACAATGCTGAATAAAATATACTACAGAAAGCATTTCGAAACCAATATCATTTTGAGAAATGGAATGAAAATGAGTGCGTGTTTCTCGACATATGCTGACAGTTTAGTACGGAGATCTAAACTTGGAATGAATGTGTCTTCATGTACCACGTCCTTTTCGATGTGTACTACCAAGGGCCCATATGATTTAATGTTAAATTATCTTCCTTGCTTGCAGGCATCTTGGATGAGGAGCAGACCAATCATATACCTTTTTGAAAAAATAAAGTATGACGGGCTTGGTTCTAGTTGGATCAGCATTTTCAGAGAAGGCCTTTGAATGTGTTGCTAGTTTCTTTGTGTGAAATTTCAAACTGTATCCCGCTGACGACCATCTTAGCTCGGGTAACAGAGCTGCAGGATACATTTTTGAAAGAGACCACCTCAGGACCATTATGCATAATCTCTTCAGTTATAGAGAAAAAGATCTTTGGGTGCTTTTGATGATGTACGGACCTGCCGGATGCCATTTTGTAAATAATATAATACCGAAGTTATGGTAAGTTTAATATCTGCATATGGCCATTTCGACAACTTATGTCTCTGCAGTGGAGATCAAATCAAAACATTCGGAAGACCATTACCCAAAATATGTGGAAAAGCTGAAAAACAACAAATAATAGGACCTATATGAAAGTCAAAATCAGTTTAGGACATAGATATGTACGAGGGGGATACTCCTTAGTTTTAAACCAAATGTTCTAAAATTTAGATATTGTACATTTCAAATAAAATTGGTATTTGGGTCAGCACAGGAGTCCTTTTACTGCGTTTGTGAATATCCTCCGGGACAAACAGTCCACCAGCAGAGGCATCGACCCAGTGGTAATGAAAAACAAAATTCCTATGTTATTTGAAAATTTAATTTCTGTATATGGCCATTTCGACAACTTACAACAAATGTATGTCTCTTCAGTGCAGATCAAATCAAAACATTTGGAAAACCATACCCCGAAATATATTAAAAAATGAAAGAAAACAAATAACCAATAGGACCTAAATAAAAGTCCAAAATCATGCACAAGGGAGATACTCCTGATGTTTTAACAAAATTTTCTAAAATTTAGATATTTCACATATCAAATAAAATCGGTATTCGGCTCAGTACCAAAGTTCTGACTACTGGGTTTATGAATACGATTGGTGACTAACAGTCCATCAGTTATGGACTATTTAAGAGCCATTGATACACACATTCCCATTTTAATCGAACTTTTAGTTTCAGAGAAGAAGATATTTGATGCGTTTTCCTAAGGATCTAATGTAAACTATGTTACGTTGACAGCTCTGCTGGTTGAGGAAAAAGAGTGCTGCAGAACTTTTCTTTGAAGGGGGGCACCTAAAATCAAAAGTTTGTTAAATTGGACTAGTAATTTGAATAATTTTTCAAATAGGGTAAAAAGTTGAATTATGCTCCAGCTGGCAGCCATCTTGGATGAGGTACGGAGCTATCAGATATTGTTTTAGTAGAGGACCTCCTACTCAGTTTGGTTTTAAATAGACCAGTAGCTTCAGAGAAGAAGTTTTCCCGTATTTATTAAACGGGACCATCCAATGACTTTAGCCACCAAGATTGGTTCCCACTGTCCTGTGGTTTCAGAGAAAAACATCTTTGAATGAAAAGTTGATGACAGACGGTCGCCAAGTAATAGAAAAAGCTCACTCTCGATATAGCCAGGTGTACTTAAAACTGTTACTTGTCGTAGCTGAAATGATATCAGATCTGCTTCCCGTTCATGGTCGCACTATGTCGATTTTCCAACGTATTTGATTTGATATTTAATATGTTTGCGCTTCGAAAACTAAAATTCATCGACTTGAAAAAATTGTTTTACTTCTGTGAGTGCACAGATTACCAGATGTGCTACTGGCTGATTACTTTATATTTCATTGTTGTCACTTAGAAAGTTCCTTAATTATACGAAATTCAATACCCCAATAATAAGCTGAGGGTGTTTTATATGATCTATTCGTAGCGGTTCAGGTTAATTGTTTTTCTCAATTACAATTTAGCAAAACAGATGTCATGTGGCCAAAGTTATAAGTACACTTCAAATTAGGAAAACAGTTTGGTTTTTAGGAGATATATATTTATTCAATAGGTCAGAAATCAAGTGTTCCCGCTTACTTGCATTTCAGGCACTCATTTCTGATTGCTTTGATAGAGCTCGGTTGCTTACAAATAGACTACCTGGGCAAGGTTATGCTACCAAAAACTTAAAGTCATCACTAAAGAAGTTTTACAGTCGACATCACGATCTTGTGGATCGCTATGGGATATCTGTTTCCCGGATGACAACAAGTCTTTCCATTTACAACTGAAGTTTGCTTTTCCTGTTTTTCCTCTACCGGATTTGACTTTGCTACTGGAGTTGACATGTTCAGCACGGCGGGTGTCTAAAAGAAGCAGGAGGTGCTCACTCTACCGTTACACCTGATCTCACCGATAGTTCTTATTGGGTCTGTGTTGTTCATCTGTATGTGTGTGTTTATTTTTCTTTTTTGTCCCTTGCTCATGTGGTATCTTTGTTTCTTGGTGTTTTCGATGTTGCCATTGTCCATGGATTCTTCGATTTTTTTACTGACGGTTCGGTTCTCACTTACTTCATTTACACAAGAATTCCATAATCTCCGAAGTCTTGTATTCGATATGATTACGGTCTATTTCTCGTTTGAATAGACTTTAATAATGGTGAATGAAATCGGCAAACAAATACGGAAGAAGTAACTGATAAGTGATACCCTGAAATAGTTCTTTCTTTCCCCTAGACGAAATCTTCCTCTCAACCAGCTATCTGTCTGAATGTCATCTACAGAAAATTCCTCCTTCAGAAATCCTTTCTTCGCGCCAATTTCCTCTGTATATATCTTCAGAGTTCCTACTCCTGTAAAGTAAAGTACTCTCAATGCGGAAGTATGCTCTAAGATTTTTGGAGAGAGTTTTTATTTCGTTTTCAAGTCCACCCATATTTGTAATTTGAGAATTAGTTCAAAATGGACCGATTCGGAAATTCAACTTCAGCCCTCGTAAATCACGTTGGGCAAGCTCTGCGTCCGCGAAAAATACGTTTTGACCAAATCAAAACTTACGGAACAATTACGTTCCTATAATGTCATTGCACTGAATCGGTCCATTATCAAGGAAACCTGAGTGTACAGGAATCAAAATTTGTTAATATACAAGATTATAATGCAGCATCGTAATAAATAAGGCCAGTATGAGGTGTTCCTATCCCGATGCCAATCCGTCTATGTGCCCTCTCGTCCTTTTAGCCGTTTTTCGTATCCGTCTAATCCAGTTAATGTCCTTAACAGAGGTTATTGTATAAAAAAAAGAAAAGAAAATATGTGCTTTAAATTACTATATATAGGATTAAACACTGGGATTTAGGAAACTATCTACTTATAAACTCCGTCAGCTCACTCACAAAACCGAATAAAGTCCGAAGACTAAAATAAAGTTTGTGAGTGACGTGCCGGATTCTATTAAATATACGCAATTTCCTAAAAGTGTGTTATTCTTATTATTCCAATTTAGTTCATTGAAAATTGTGTGATCGATGATAAAGACGTCTACATTTGCTGCACTATATTTTCAAGGAGCGGATTAATCGACAAACGGAAATGTCGAAAATTACTTCGTTTGCTTTTTATGATGTTGATCAATAAAACTGAACGTTCCAATTGGAATAACAAGGAAATACAGAATAATGGACCGATTCAGAGATTCGACTTCCGTCCTCGTGAATGACGTTGCGCAAGCTCATCTCCCTCGCAAAATACGTTTTGACAAATTAATAACGTTCAGAACAATGACGATCCCATAATACCGTTGCATTTCTTAATCGGTTCATTATATATGATATTCATTAAAATCCGTTGTCATTTAACTGTAAAAAACAATGTAGACATGTTCGCATGACCGTCGTCAAGAATTACATCGGGTGTGTTTACAGTTTCACGTTTTTTTTTTTGTTTTTTTGTTTTGTTTTTTTTTTTTTTTTTTTTTTTTTTTTTTTTGCATACATTAACCGTAATGCGATTGAAAACATACATGATCGTCGAATCTTATAGAAAAGTTGAGGTATATAAAGTATAGAGTTTTACCTCTATGCATTATCCAATCTCAAATAGTTTTCTTTTCAAATGAAAATACCAAGATAATTTGATAAGATAACTAAATGTTAGATCTGCTTCAATGCGAAAAAATCAGCCACACGTTTAAGGACCATCACATTAAATTGTTCGCTCGCCGGTATCTGGATTAGTTGAAGGAATCCCGTTTACATATCTAACCAAACATGTGACGTGTTATTGAAAGGGTAAACGTTTAAAGACCCTTCTATATATATATATTCCCCAATAAACAAACATTACCCATTTCTGCTATTTCCAGTGACAATCAGGTCACGTTCCATGTTTGTCCGATCCACAATTAGTCATCTTGACAAGTCAAGTGTTTGCCATCAACGTAGCTCCTAAGCTTGTGTGGAAGAGCATGGACCTCAAACACCTGACTTGGGGATATGCTATTATTATATTTTTTTTTCTCGTTTAAATGAATAACTTTCTCATGTCTCTTTATAGCAGACATACTGCACACTACAAGTAATACCTTAATTAATCAATACATTGGTCATCTTACTCGTGTCTCTTTATAGCAGACATACTACACACTACAATTAATACCCTAATTAATCAATACATTCGTCATCTTACTCGTGTCTCTTTATAGCAGACATACTACACACTACAATTAACACCCTAATTATTCAATACATTCGTCATCTTACTCGTGTCTCTTTATAGCAGACATACTACACACTACAAGTAATACCCTAATTAATCAATACATTGGTCATCTTACTCGTGTCTCTCTATAGCAGACATACTACACACTACAATTAATACCCTAATTAATCAATACATTCGTCATCTTTCTCGTGTCTCTTTATAGCAGACATACTACACACTACAATTAATACCTTAATTAATCAATACATTCGTCATCTTACTCGTGTCTCTTTATAGCAGACATACTACACACTACAATTAATACCCTAATTAATCAATACATTCGTCATCTTACTCGCGTTGGAAGCTGCAGAGTTTGTGGAGTTTTAGTTTGTAGTGAGGGAAAAATTTGTTGGTAAACTGGGTGCCTCGCATATACTTTCATTTGAAACACACACATAAAAACCAAAAAAAAAAGAAAGAAATAATAGATAAATAATAATAAAAAACCGTTATTTTCATAATATTTTTTTTCTGTTTCAAGAAATTACTTTTGCTAGTAAGAGATGCTGCAAAACATTGGGTTTCAAATATCTCTTTCGGTAATTTGAAGGCTTACTTTTGACCAATGCCGGAATCAAAGACGTCGTGTCAAACCAGTGATAACATGAGCTCCTTGAAAAATACTTCAGATTATCGACAAATGCAATAAATGCAAAAATTACCTAAGTTGCATAAAAAACAGTAAATTTCGTTATGCTGTATACGTGTTTCAAGGAGTAACCTCTCATCAGCAGCATTAAAATCGAATAATATGGAAAGCCATAATCAAAAATTTGTCTGAAAGAAGTACTCATTGCCAAAAATATCGAAATGGGAAGCCAAATCCAGTACCAAGAACATCTACTGAGTACCATACACGCAATAAAGCCTAAGTATTTTTAAATAGTTACAATTTTGATAAAAACAGTAAATTTCTATAACATGCAAGGTAAAATTTTCATGTGCAATAAACTCGGATATATATATATCGATGTTTGTCGTAACATCAGTCTGAACCACAGTTCGTCAATACTTTAAGTTGGGCATCAAACTAGAACTTCAACAGCCCAGGCTTCCCGGAGCATTGCCAAGACGTTTCAGAATTGCATTAGACATGTTTAAGTGACAGAGAACTGCATGTTTTTCCCAATTAATTTACGTAAAGATACACAATGTACTGGATACTTTCCTGCTCATTACTTTAGCCATCCTTAAATTATCAATTACAGTTTGATCGCTATGATCTCCAAAAATTCATCAATAGTGCTGCAAAATGCTCGAGATCGAAAGCTGATTCATCTTCAAAAATGATTCAACACTTCAAAAAAGCCTCAAGCATTTTTATTTTGAACATGACCACATGAAGCACATGATCTCCTGAAGGAGTGAGACAAAGTCACGGTAAGAATGCCTCATTCGTAATGTGAGAAATGGTGCGTCCAAGGTAAATCGATTCCTTATGTGTCTAATGGGTTTAACAATTATAAATGTGCTTTTTAAAACAAATAAAAATGCTTTTACGTGTCAACATTTTGCAAAATGACAAGCTCTTTAGTTTGAAATAGAATACCTGAGGTCTTTAAATTTGCATATTTACCAGAGCTCTATTTCTCCCAATTGCGAATCAGCAGCCCTTTTCACCAAAAATCTTACGACAAATTTTAATCGTAAGTCAATATGAAATGTTAAAGATTTACGACTAGTTTTTATCGTAAGATCTTCTGTGAAAAGGGCTACAGTACTGTAGAAACTCCGATAAATTCACTATCAAATGTTATATTTTTAATTACTATACTGACTTTATTACACTGGTAAGGCCACGACAAGTAATTTCAATATTTGGCGTCAGCGCACGCATTGAAAATGTGTGATTTTTTAAAACAAAACAAACAAGGAATGTTTTTCGATTTTACAATTAAAATTGTATTTAAATGGTCGTTTAAGAAGACCACAAATATAAATTCCACTAGAAAATTTTTTATAAGGACTGACATAAACTGAAATGGGAAAAAGTAAACAATTATCAAAAATATCTTCAATGGATTCAACTGAATTCTGAAAACTGTCTTTTTATTAACATTGGTCGAATCAAAGCGCACTATTTAAAAAAAAAATCTTTCCTTATTTTTTGTTTTGATTTGGTTTGTTTGCCCCATACCCTCCTATATTTCTAAAATAAAGTTGACGCCAAACAGAGAATTAAATTGTTTTTGGCCTAATAGAAAAAAGAAGGGAAACGGGGAATGTGTCAAAGAGACAACGGCTCAAAGGGGAGTAATAACAACTCAAAGCTACCATAAGATCTTCAATGAACGGTGAGAAAACCCCATACCCAATGGCAGGTCGGAGTCGGCCCCTGAATAAAGAGTAATCAAGTTCAGCGAAATAAACATNATCCTAGACTCCTATAGACATAAAGTAAACGAACTAGAAAAATGTATTTATTGGAATAAGTAACAATAATCCTCTCGATTAGCACTTTGTAGACATTGCAAGGCTAATCTTTCGTTTGCATTTGTAGCCTGTGGATACATATTTAATTAGATAATAAACAGATTGCACCGATCGATCTTTTACGAGGGATTTGGCAAATTTTCGATATTACCGCTAAACTTTTATGAAATTATGGCTTTTGGGACTTGTTATTTAAGCAAGTCCCAAAAGCCAACTTATTTTAACAATTGCCTTTTCTGGTTTCACAAATAATATTTTGCTCTTCAATATAGTAATTAGCCTGAGTGGAAATGTCATCAAAAGTAAGGTGAGGCATTTTTGATAGATGAATGGCGTATATGCCACCCACAGGATAGAAAGTATACATGGCGACAGTCCTCACCAAAAAGTCGAGTAGATAACTTTTAAATTGCAGAAGATTTGTTCCCACTTTTTAGGAATTTTAGTATTATCCCTGCTACAAAACGGATCATTCAGCAATAACTTTTACATTCTCTGTATGTTTATAAAATAGGGGCAATGGGGTATTTTATTAACTAATGGTTTAAAATTACAATGAAAAAGTTTAAAATGTATTAAAGACACTTTACTTCCAAAGACACTATATTGTAATGATATTATATTATGAAATTTTGTAAATGAAAATTAGATCAATGCTAATTGAATAAAGTATTTCAAAGTCAATATACATTATGTACATCGGCAAATGAAAAATGTATTACCGAAAATTTAGAAAAATGACATAATTAATACAAAATACAGAAGTTACTGTCCAATTTTGTTTCTGCATATGATTATTTTCCCTACTGGTCTCTCCCTGTAATTGATTCGAACAATTGTTGTCAGTTTTATTTCGACAACTTATGTCTCTTCAGTGCAGATCAAATCAAAACATTTGGAAATCCATAAATCAATATATGTGCAATAGCTTATAGAGAACAAGTAACCAATAGAATCTAAATATAGAGACTAAATTCAGCTAAGAACAGAGCTATGCATGAGGGAGATAATATTTAGTTTTAAGCATTTTTTTCAAATTTAGATATTGCACTATATTACGAAAGGATAATTTGCAAGTTTCCAAATAAAATCGGTTTTCGGGCCAGCACCGAAGTACTCACTACTGACAAATTAGAAAATGATTTAAATCTGTCACCAAATGATATTACTATTTAAGCCTTTACAAGAAAACCTTTACAAGAAAAAAAGGAGAACTGGAAAATAAAAGATCCAAAATTTAGGAATTGTTATTAAGATAAAGGGCAAACTGGCATGAGAATGGAGAAAAACATTCACAGTATATTTCCAAGTTAGAAAAAAAGATTATATCAAAAAGGCTATTGTAGAACTTGTTAATAATGAAGAAATTCTGTTTAAACAATTTTCTTCAATAACCTTTATTTAGGCAGACCATAGTGTTAAATTATCTGATTATTAAAACAATCCTGTGAAGGTAATCTTACTTTAAAAGAATGTGCGTAAGCTTTAAAGTTTATGCAAAATGGTAAAAGTCCAGGTTCAGATGGCTTTATAGCATATTTTTTCAAAAATTCTTCTTGAAAGATTTTTTATTAATTCCTTTTCAATCCTTATACTACGGTTATGATATTTTTATGAATTTCAATATTAGGGTTATTACCTGTATAACGAAAGAAGGAAAAGATAAACGCTACAATAATAATTGGCTTCCAATAAGCCTTTTGAATATAGATATTCAAATTGCACCTGCAATGAGAGCTTACAGAATTAAACAACTTCTACTTAAATAATACTCAAAAAGGTTTTATTAAATTGCCTCGATGAGTGTCACGGGTTGTTCATATGTTGTGGTTGTCGTCTGCTGATCTTTTTCTGATCTTTTTGGCGGGCAATGGATGACAGCACTTTTAGATCACTTTGCCAGTTTATCTTATGTTTGTTGACGATCCCGCATTAATGAGTCGAATAGCATGGATGTAGCGTTGCTCGATATCTATTCTGCGTATTCCACTAAAAAGGCTGTGTTGAACTTAGTATGAGGCATGAGCAAAGATCGTTCTTGAAGGCTTCATGGTGACTTCAATTTGAAGAACAACAATAAAAGCGTTGTTCCATTTTTTCAATGTATTTGTGGAGACTTTGTCCCATGTGCATTTACTCCATATCCTTTCATTGTTTATATAAGACTTGAGTTTGTCTTTCTTTCAGTGTGGACTCCGTAAAAGATTCCCCGTGTGAGAGATGTATGCCCCCTTTATATTCAGTTACAGTGTACCTGTACTTGAGAGAATTTCTCATATGGATATCGTGACTTTCATACTTTCAAATTTTGGCATTTTATTTTATTTTTGTTTGTAATTTCCAAATGTTATATTCTGACTACCTGTTTACAGTGCCCACATCTCACTATTTACATGATTCATGATTATCTTTTTTTTAAATTCTGGTTTGCATTTCAATTTAATTGATATACAAATTCTTATTGTATTCCAAATTCATAATATGAATGTGTAAAATAATAGTTAGCACCTTAATGGAATCAATAATATCTTTATCATGAGATAATGTACAGGGAATCGTTAAATACTGATTACTAGTATTAAAAAACAACAAAAATATACAAAAAATAAACCATGCATCTCTGAATCGTTTAAAAATCATTAATATCACCTTTTCAATTGTGCTTTTGCACAACAAGAAATTGTAGGATTTAACATGATTACTCACTCCCATTCCCAATTTCTCTATATCGACTATATCTCCACATAAAATACCAAAAGTCAAAACATTCCTTTCCATTTGTAGGACTAAAATATGGAGATAAGAAACGGTACTTTCTACCTTTCTCGACTTTACCAAATGGCTCCAGTATTATAAAATGGCCTGGAAATATATACAAAACATGAAAAAAGAACAATTTTTTAACTAACATGATATTGAAATGAAAACATTGTCTATTACTGTATACTCTGCAATAATAATTGTTTAATATCTTCCATATAGTCGACGAACGGGTGCAAAAATAAAGCGATGAGGCATTTATACCCGTTAAAGTATGATTTAATAATTTGATTTTATTCTAATTTGATAATAAAGTAATCTAAAATAGTAAATCAACCGTGGAATCAAAAGCCAATAAACAGACAGAGCATTCTTTTATGTTTTAATATGCATTTTGATTTATGTAATCTTGTGCTTTGTTCCTTCGGTATTCTACTGCCGTTGTTTTGCAAACTGACGAAGATGCTCAAGGAAACAGTAATGTAGCCGGTCATAGTTTCCTCTACGTTATCCTTCTAGAACGCTTACATCTTCAGGGATAAAATAAATGTTCATTGATTCAGGTGAGGCTTTTGTGAATTCCAAAGATATTATTACTGTTACTCATCTTATTTGTATTATAGGTAAGCAAGGAAAGAAGAACATTTTGACCGATTACACAGGTAAACAGGAAAGTAGAAGAGGTTGACCGATTGCACAGGTAAACAGGAAAGTAGAACAGTTTAGGTGTACAGGAAAGTAGAACACTTTGATCGATAACACAGGTAAACAGGAAAGTAGAACAGTTTAGGTGTACAGGAAAGTAGAACACATTTTGACCGATAACACATGTAAACAAGTAAGTAGAACAATTGGTAAACAGGAAAGTAGACCAGTTTGACCTATTACACAGGTAAACAGGTTAGTAGAACAATTTGACCGATTACACGAGTAAACAGGGAATTAGGACAGTTTGACCGAATACACAGGTAAACAGTAAAGTAGAACATTTTGACCGATTACACGGGTAAACAGGAAAGTAGAACAGTTTAGGTGTACAGGAAAGTAGAACACTTTGACCGATTACACAGGTAAACAGGAAAGTAGAACAGTTTGACCGATTACACGGGTAAACAGGAAAGTGGAACAGTTTGACCGATTACACGGGTAAACAGGAAAGTAGAACAGTTTGATCGATTACACGGGTAAACAGGAAAGCAGAACAGTTTAGGTGTACAGGAAAGTAGAACAGTTTGTTCGATAACACGGGTAAACAGGAAAGTAGAACAGTTTGTTCGATTACACAGGTAAACAGGAAAGTAGAACAGTTTAGGTGTACAGGAAAGTAGAACACTTTGAACGATTACACAGGTACACAGGTAAGTAGAACAATTTGACCGATTACACAGGTAAACAGGCCAGTAGAACAATTTGACCGATGATTACACGGGTAAACAGGGAAGTAGGACGGTTTGACCGATTACACTGGTAAACAGGAAAGTAGAACAGTTTGACGTATTACACTTAGACTGATAAAATCGGTAAACAAGAAAGTAAAATATTTAGACCGATAATACAGTTGAGGAGGTAAACAGAAATGAGGACTTTTAGACCGATTACACAGGTATATAGGAAGGTATAACGTTTAGAACATTTTGACCATATGCACTGATCACGGTTTATCCTTGTCTTGTGGTACAAGAATTAAAACTTACATTTTACAAGTTGTCTAATACTTTTTCTTGTACTATCATAGAAATTGGGAAGTTGTATCAAAGGACAACATTGTGTCTTTTTCAAGCTTCATATCAACATGCCCTATACATTTTCTGGATAGCAGTATGCTTATTCCTATACATAAATATATCGCCATTACACTGTTTATATAAATAATATTCAAAGAAAAAGAAAAGTCTGTAAATATATAGAAAATGCATAGATCAGCAGAAGATTATTATTTGTTCACAATATGTTTTTTTTTATTTAAGCAAAAATCTTGATGATTTCGATTCCCTATTCAAAATAATAGGACATATTTTTCTTAATTTTGAAATACATGTTTAAGATAGGCACAATTTTAAGGAAAATATTGAAAGCCGACTCGTTTTAGGGTTACATTTTTTTAATCGCATTCACGTATCCTCTGTAATTTTTTCAGTATACATGTATTTCCTAAAGGTCATTTAAATCCACTTAAATGCACTTTCGTTTAAAGATTTCCAACAAAGATGAGATCTGTTTCAAAAGGTGTATAAATAGGGATAAATTAAATAAATCCTACATTCTACAGTATCGATTGCCGACAAAATAGGTTACTGAAACAAGAATACGTTGCCTATAAGTCATCACAGGAAAAGTTTATTGTTGACATCACGATTTTGTAGACCGCTATGGGATATATGTTTCCAAGATGACAACAGACCTTCGACTTAACTACAGGAATTGACAGACATATTCAACAAGACGGATGTCATATATGAAGCAGAATATGCTTGATATTACAGTGCACCTGATCTCACCAGTGGTTTTATATTTGGGGCGTGTTGTTCACCTATATGTGTCCATTTTTAGCTAACCTGGCCAAAGGCCATGTGAGCTTTTGCCATCACTCGGCGTCCGTCGTCCGTCCGTCCGTTAACTTTTATTCAAAGATCTTCTCCTCTGAAACTACCAAGCCAATACTAACCAATCTTGACCTGAATCATCACCAGGGTATGCTCTTTTAAATTTGTGATTTTTATGTCCGTAGACCAAACAACATGGCTGCTGTTACGAAAAATAGAACATAGGGGTAAATTGCTGTTTTTTGCAAATTACTCGAAAACCATTACAGATATCAAAATTCTGACACGATGTAAAAATTATCAGCATGATGAGATCTACCTGCCCTGCAATTTTGGAGAATATCCGTTTACCCGTCTTGGAGTTATTGCCCCTTTTCTGTAAAATTTTAAGTTTTTCGTTACTTCTGGTCTCATATATTGAAATTGATTGAAGATAGAAGTAGAGTTTGTATAAAAAAAATAGTCAACATAGTAAGATCTACATGTCCTGCAATTTTGAAGAAAATCTGACAACCCACAAAGGAGTTATTGTCGGTTTTTTTTTTACAATTTTTGAACGTTTTTACTTTTGTTTCAAAAACTGTTTGAGATAATGGTTAAATGTGAATTGCAAAAGTGTTCAGGTTTTCCAGAACTACAATTTCTACATATGTCCAGCAGGTTCGCATCTCATCCAAGATGGCCACCAGCGGGGAAGATAGTTTAACATAGGACCCTATGGGAAATGCATTCAAAGAGCCTCTCCTCTGAAACCACTGACCTAATGGGGACCAAATTTTGTCACAATAGTCCTCGGGTGGTCCCCTTTAAAGTTTGTGATTTTTGCGTTTGTACCTCATCCAAGATGGCTGCCAGCGTGGAGCACAGTTTAACATAGGGACCCTATGGGAAATGCATTCAAATGTCTTCTCTTCTGAACCCACTGAGCCAATTGGAACCAAACTTGGTTACAATAGTCTTTAGATGTTTTCCTTTAAAGTTTGTGATTTTTATGTTCGTGCTTCATCCAAGATGGTCGCCAGCACAGGACATAGTTTAACAAAGAACCCTATGGGAAATGGATTCAAAGATCTTCTTCTCTGAAAATACCGAGTCAAACTGAACCAAACTTAGTTACAATAGTCCTCGGGTGGTCCCCTTTAAAGTTTGTGATTTTTGCGTTTGTACCTCATCCAAGATGGCTGCCAGCGTGGAGCACAGTTTAACATAGGGACCCTATGGGAAATGCATTCAAATGTCTTCTCTTCTGAACCCACTGAGCCAATTGGAACCAAACTTGGTTACAATAGTCTTTAGATGTTTTCCTTTAAAGTATGTGATTTTTATGTTCTTGCTTCATCCAAGATGGTCGCCAGCACAGGACATAGTTTAACAAAGGACCCTATGGGAAATGGATTCAAAGATCTTCTTCTCTGAAACTACCAAGTCAAACTGAACCAAACTTAGTTACAATAGTCCTTGGGTGGTCCCCTTTAAAGTTTGTGATTTTTACGTTCTTACCTCATCCAAGATGGCCGC